>CAKNYM010043742.1:0-67209 GCA_932195095.1 Andricus curvator | reverse complement strand
TAAAGTTTACACATCCAATATCGGTGGTTCTAGCAACTTGATGCAGGTAGAGCCCCGCGTGTAACGAACCTTGTGGAAACTTCGATCGATCTTTCCAGAATGTAAGCAAGTATTTTCCAGCCCCGTTGGCAGCTACTGTGTCGAACTGTCTAGAAGCAACCAATGGATCTTTCCTAGGATAATCACTAGAACTCATGTCCAAGGTAGCCAATCGTCCCGCATTAGTACCTTCTATCACGCTTTGAAATTTGTCCCGCAATGTGTCCCGGAAAATTGGGGTAGCGTCCCGCATGTCCCGCATTTACTATGCTTTTTATACAATCTATACTTTTTTGGTAAAAAAATGAATACTCTCTACACTCGCATGTCACAAATGTTTTTCGTACTATGACCAAGGTAGCCAACTATCTAGACCCAAAATTACTAGTATTGGTTTGCCAAAACCACCAATATTTTTCCGTTTATTTCAAAAACCTTACCCTAAAAAAAAGGTCTTCAGTTGTAAGGTCCGGCCGTCCCGCATTTTGGGTCTAGATAGTTGGCTACCTTGATCATGTCCTGTATCCATACTTCTTTCTTTATGTCTCCAGCCTTCTCGAAAATTCGTTGTATAGAAAATCGTCAGAGATCACCATGTCTACAAAGAATCTTCTGGAAGGCCCCAGACGTTGAATTTTAAATATGTACCACTCTAGGTAGACGTTGAGAATATATCGATTCATCTTTTCTGCAAAGCAGTTAGAGATTATATCCAATACCGATGCTTCCGGAAAGTTTACGGATATTGAAAACCTCAAAAGCAAGAGCTTAAAGTTCAACGAGTAAAAATCTAAGAGGCAATAGATCCACTTTGATCGAAACTCCTAGAAAAGCCAAATTCTAGAATGTTCCAGAACTTGGAGAATCCCTGATCCCACATGCGCCACCTTTATAAAAGTTGCTTGTGGGTTCGGTCGGTAAAACAGGGGCCATCCTTATTGGCCGCGTCACGAATCTGTGCCAGGGGTCTATCTTACCGACAATTCAATTGCCGACTCTGTTAACTGACCGGTGGCGCCATCTGTCGGTGACAGCTGTAACTACGTAAGACTCTGCGCCAGGGATCTACCTTACCGACAGTTCAATTACCGACTTTGGGAACTGACCAGTGGCGCCATATGTCGGTGGCAGCTGGAACTACGTAGTTGTGTCATAGAATCGGCCTAGCTTAACTACTAACGCCGATCAAGACATTTGGTTTCTCAGCTTAACCTCGGTTTACGCCGACATTTTATCTGGTGTTTTATCATCGTTGTTGCCTCGAAACCCATAATTGGTGCTGGCCCCTTGAGTGACTTACCTTGTTCAGTTGACCTTTAAAACAGACGACTGACGGATAACGTCACAGGCATCACAACGACTGGATAGGTCTTTTCAGTAAAGGGCATCGCATCAATCAAAGTTTTTGACAGTGAGGCAGTTTATTATCAAATTCTCAGCCAACTTCCAGCGATCGCCAAACCAGATGGTGCTTTTACGTAACTTTATCAAAACGACGCACAGTGAGCTGGATCGAGAATCTACTGTTCACAATCCATATACTCAAGAAACATACATAATTAGTTTATGATTTAACATAATTGTTATAAAAAAATAAAATAAATAAATACTTGGATGCGGTGCTCAACCGCAGAAAAACCCTTTTTTTTAATTGAAAATGCTTAAATCTCCCACAGTAATTTTCAAAATAAAAAATAAGCATAGATTAACAATTACCATTTTCATAAATATTTTAATACAAAAATGGTAAATTTTCCGATTTTGTCGATCTCACGGTTTTTTTTCTCATTAAACCACTTTCAAATGAATTCTAAATTATGATTTATAGAAACAGAAAAATTTAAACGTTACATTTTATTATTGTTAATAACAATGATTTTAAAATTAGCATAATTAATTATTTTATATTTATAATGAAATTAAAACATATTTATTTATTGATATTAAATTTTACTCTTTTCAACAGAAAATTGGTTTCTACTAGATCATGTTGCAAGAAGCTCAGTATTGAAATGTTCTACCAAACAGGGTGCCACCAACTGGCAATTTTTATTTTTACAAGTACTAACAATATTATTAAAAAATATTAAATTTAGCATTTTTCTTACGGAAAAAAATCTTTTTTCTATTAAATCATATCACAGGTAACAACAATAAATAACATACTGGGGACGCGGACACAGAATTAATCAACAATGTTTCATTATTAATAGTCAATGATGTTAGAATTCAGCATTTTTTCTCAAGAGAAATTGTTTTCTAGTGAATCTTGTTGGACTTAACTTTTAGTATGAACTTTTCCAGTAATTGAAACGTGCTCTACAACAGTGCATAATAATCGCTATATCAAGTTCTCGTTCATCTTTCTCCCACTCTTGTCTTAAATCGGCCATGTATAGATCACAATGCCCTAACAGTTTGTGAATTAAATCTTCCACGGTTGCTAATCGACAATGCTTTCGTGTTGTATAGCGTTGATTTATATTATGCGTTACAAACGTGTTTCCAAATGTATATGGCGAAAAAACTGCTCATTCAGGCATAAAATAACTATAGCTTACTATTTATTTAATAATTTGATAATAACAATAACAATTAAAAGTTTGTGGCACACTTTTCTTGGTAGAACAATACTAGTGAATAACCTTCAAAATGATATAGTAGAAACAAAACTTTTTCCGTAAGAAAAATGCTCAAGTAATTTTTTAATAATATTATTATTAAACATAAAAATTACGATTAGGTGGCACTTTTTCTTGGTGGAGCATTATAGCACTGAGCTACCTGCAACGTGATGTGGAAAAAATCATTTTTTCCGTTGAAAAATGATAAATTTAATATTTGTTTATAATATTGTAACGAAAATAAAAATTGCGAGTTAGTGACACTGTGTTTTGGTGGAACATTATACCGCTGAGCTACCTGCAACACGATTCAATGGAAAAAAAAATTCCTGCTTGCTTGGACCAGGAGGGGGAGGTGAAACTTCTGTGGCGAATTTTGAGATAGTGAAAAATTAAACTCTCGAATTAACATGGCGACTTACAGAATATAGATATTTATTACCGATTTTACCATCTAGAATTTACAACTCTAAAGGTGATAAGGAAGAATGTACATTGTTTTTTGAATGAGATCGTGGTTTATTAGTATATTATGCAGCAAGGGGGAGAAATTGGACTCTTCACGTCGAGTGTGATGTGCGCAGTACGAGTCGCAGGCAAGCGTGCACACGAGTCTTAGTCAAGCACAAGCACGAGCCGGAGGGGGTGCTCACGCGTGAAGCCGAAGACGAGTGCGCATGCTCGAGCCCAAGCCGAGTACTGTACGCAGCACACGAGACGAAAGTCCAATTTCTTCCCCCTTGCTACATACGACATTTTCCATAGCACAGCCAAACTCTAATTTTGGTAATTTTGGAAATTTATGCTAAAATTGGAAATTTTGGTAATTCTTGAAATTTTTGGAAATTTCTGATTATTTTTGAAGTTTTTTTAATTTTTGGTAATTTTTGAAATTTTTTGTAATTTTGGGATTTCTGGAAATTTCTGGTAATTTTTTGTAATTTATGGAAATTTATCGGTCATTTATGGTAACTTTGGTGATTGGCAACTTCACATGAATTGCCAATTTTTTTCAAAATTTCTGAAAATTTTATGTTTGAAAATTTTTCCACTTATTACTTGCCTGGCTTATTTCCTCAACATTCACTTCGGCACTTACGTCTGTGTTATATTCCGCAAAGCGACTCCCCCCTTATTCCCGTGCATCGTGATCGCACTGTTCACTCGACTGTAATTTCGGCAATCTCCAACGTCGCGCGGGGCCGCCGCGGATATTGCCGAAGTGAGTGTGACATGAGATGATATCTTACATATATCTTACACCAACAAGCTCGAGATCCACTTCGCTCTCCATCTGAAAGTATTTTTACTCGTGGTGCGCCATAAGAATTTTCACTTCAAAAGAATTTTTGACGTTGAAAAATTCTGAATTTAATATTCGTTTATAATACTGTTATTAACATTAACCACACTTAACGTTTCAATTTTTCAGTTTTACAAATAATAATTTAGAATTCCTCTGAAAGTGGTTTGATAAGAAAAAAACGTAAGATCGAAAAAATCCAAAAATTTACAATTTGTTTATCAAAATATTTATCAAAATAATAATTGTTAATTTATGGTTATTTTTTATTCGAAACTTTACTCCTGTGAGATAATTAGACATTTTAACTTTTTACATTCTCATTCTAATGAGAAGGTATTGGTTTTATGTAAAATTTGACATAGTCGGTTTTCATCAAATCTCCACGTTTTGAGACCCCCTGAGCTAGAAAAAACGATTTTTACGAAGGTGTCTGTCTGTCTGTAGTCTGTCTGTCTGTCTGTCTGTCTGTAGCCACGATAACTTTCGAAAAAATGATCAGATTTGATTGAGCTTTGGCACACTTTTTTATGGCCGAAAAATAGAGAACGAGTTCGTTAACCAGCTAGTTTGGATGAAAATCCAAAAAGTGAGCACATTTTGAAAATTTTTGAGACCACTTTTTTTGAAGATTTGAAAATTCTATGTACGGTTATTAGTAGTACGCAAAATGTCGAACAAAATATTATTATGACTTTTCGTGATAAAAAAAAAAATTACTGGAGTTATAGCATTTTCAAAATTCCAAAAAACAAACGAAAATGAACATTTTAAGCCGAAAAACGCACGATATGAAAAAAAGTCAAGAGAAGAAAAACGTTGATTCCTGAACACCCTATAATATTTTCATAACAACTTTTTGAATTTTTTGAAAAATAAAAAATTCAAATTTTGATCGCACAAAAAATTAATGAAAAATCAAAAAAGCCATTTTGCTGTCAAACTATGCAAGATAACAGAAGAGATCATCTCACCAAAATTGTGCACCTAGAAAAGATCTACAAATTTCTTATCATTCCCCTTTTGATATGACGCGTAGTTTTTGTTTTATTCGTAAAAAACAGCATTAAAAATATAAAAATCAAATTTTCAGACGAATATTACCAGCTACGAAAAAATGACCAAAACAAAATTTGTTCATCCAAGGAAGAGGTACAAATTTATTGTGACTCACGTTTCGATAGGATGCGTGGTTTTTTTTATTCGTGAAAATAACATTGACAGTAAAAAAATCAAATTTTTGAAAAAACAATGCAAGGTACGAAAACATATAAATGAACACAAATTGTGCATTCAAAAAAGACTTACAAACCCGTAATCAATTTTTGTGGTAAGAATATATTGAAAATGAAAAAATTAACTTTTTTGATAAACGGCACAAGCTAAAATAAAATGTTAACTAATAAAAATTGTTGCCTGAATTATATCATTACTTTTCATTTGAAATCAAATACAAATTTAGTAATTTGTATATGAAGAACATATAACACGAAACACAAAGTGCGCGTTCAGTGTATTTACCAAATCGCACGCCGTAAGTGCGCTCAAACTTTTTTGTTTCTATCATACGGTTCAAATGATTTTCAAATCAAATATCGAGCGCGAAGCGCGAGTGTCTGGATGAGAATGTGTTCCTTAAGGTCGATAGAACCTTGAGTAAATAAAGTTCCTTTTCAGTCTAAAATAAAAACAAATTTAACAATCACTTAATATGTAGAGGTTTTGATAATGTTATAATATTTGCAAACAAACTTTTTCTTTTCATCGAAGTCGAACACGAAGTTCAAAAAATCTAGAGGAGCCGAGCGTAAAGCGCGATGTAAATACGCTCGAGCGCGTAGCGCGAGGTGAATACATAATCGAGCGCGAAGCGCGAGATAAATATATGATCGAGCGCGAAGCGCGAGATCCAACAGTCGCGCGCCCTAGGCGCGCTCAAGCTTGCGAGCGCAGCGAGCCGCGCGCGAAGCGCGCCATGAGAATGTGCCCGCGAAGCGGGCAGATTTTTTAAAAGTGTTTTCTGCGGTTGAACACCCAGTAATTGTTTATTTTATTTATTTATAACCATTGGGTTGAATCCCAAACCAAATATCTATCTTAATGAAGTATTTCATTGCATTCTGATATATATATATATATATATATATATATATATTTCGGTATTCGGTTTTGATTCCTCGGGAATCGAAACGAAGGGCCTATGACAAAGCCACCGAACGCGTCCTCGGGTTGCGTATAGAGGGTCCCTGTACCAAGGGTTTCTGCTGAATATGGTTACAATAATTAATAAGCAGTCGCAGACAATTGTCCAGGGATGGTCCCGAAGGAATAACTCCTAAGCGAAGGCGTAACAACCGTGTCGAAAGCTGAATGGCACCTGGGTGAGGTGTCTCAAACGGTGACTCTGGGATACCGGGCGACCTCTCAGAGTATCAGCCTTATCCTTGCACGCGTGGCTCTACAAGGATGGACTAACCCTTTTCCCAAGCTGCTCGTGGAAACAACAATGACAACACCAAACATAGTTGTAGGAAGTGCGGTTCAAAACAATCGAACGCGCAGGGCTCCCGACAATGGGTCGGACAACAATGCCGACTACCCTAGAGTTGGGGGAGCCAATCAAGACGGAGTCAATGCGACTGACAGGCGGAATCTCATTACTTTTAAGTGGAAGGATCGACTCAGGGACGACCTGCTGGAGTGCTATGATACCAGTATGGCGCCTGAACGAAAAGGTTACATGGCGCGACTGCATGCACTGTGGTGCGAGAAACACCCACAGCTCTCGGATTTTTCGCAAAAACGTCTGCGAAACCGTGCCGAGGACCTCCGGAAAAGGGGTTATATAAGCAGAGCGCTTACACAACCGCAGCCAGAACAAGCCGGCAACAGAGAAAGAGAGGCGGCACTGAGACCAACCTCGAACAGGCATCCAATAGAGGAAGAACGATGCTTCAAGACCCGGAGAAACATCAACATTCAGGTTTCTCCCAAGCCCAAAGATCTGACTGAACTGGATGATGAGCTCGTAGAGATTTTTTCGAAGAATCCGACCTCTGGACTATCAATTGTGGTGTGTACAATGCAGCGAGAACTTTGGCAGATGCAAACCGTAAAACAAAACCAACGGTTGATCATAAGACCAAAAGACGAATGCATTAACTTAGCACAAAGATAGGCTGGGGAAGACAGTACGCGTCCCGCATTCAGTGTGTGATTGACTACATAACATCTGGCAGGACTTTCACTGCCAAGGTTCGACAGTTCGCGCGCGAACTGCGGATCCGTCATCACACAATCAACAAGTCAAAGCTACTGACCATCAGGCAGCATATTGTTGACAGAATACGAGTACTATCTAACGCTAGGAGAAGTCTAGAGCGGAGAGAGGTGGGTCAGAGAAAATCAACAGTTTTCGTCTGACCCATCTCGACTCTTCCAAGACCCTCCAGTTACTGTCGACCATCCGCCCAAACCAGAGGAGGTCGAAGCATTTTGGAGAGAAGTCTACGAAGTCCAACATCCACTTGAAGAAGGCTCAAAGAACATAAATAGCTTCAAGGAGCTGTGCAATGCCCTCATAACAGCTGAAGAGGAATGCCCACCTATCACTACCGAGGAGGTGAAAAACGTATTAAGAGGCATGAAGAACTATTCCGCTCCGGGACCAGATGGTATCAAGACCTTCTGGTGGAAGAAGTTTCCTTCAACCCACCAGCATCTGGCCCGAATTTTAACCTCATATCTAAAGTCGGAAGAGCCTATTCCAGGGTGGTTGGTGGAAGGGCGCACAGTGCTCCTGCCGAACATGGGCAACTTAGCTGACCCTAAGAATTACAGGCCAATAACTTGTCTGAACACACTGTATAAGATCTTCACAGCTATCCTAAATGATAGGATTGTTCGGAAAATTGGACCTGTATGGCGAGAGATGTATGAACAACGTGGCTCAAAGAAAGGCGTAGCAGGATGTCGGGAGAACTTGCTCATCGATAGATGTGTCTGTAAAGACGCAGCATCCTATCAGCGATTTCTATCGATGGCCTGGATTGATTACCGGAAAGCTTTCGATTCAACCTCCCATAGACTTATCATCTGTCCGTTGGAAAGCCTAAAGGTTCATCCACACATAGTGAGGTGCATAGAGACATTAATGCCGCTTTGGAAAACCAGATTTACTATCTCATCTGGAAAACATCGTGTGATCACTAACAGTATCACCTTTCAGAGAGGTGTATTTCAGGGCGACACAATGAGCCCTCTCGTCTTTTGCCTCACATTATTGCCACTATCTCTCGCACTTCGCCATTCCGAAGGGTATCTCTGCGGCAAACCTGGAAACCGAAAGCATAAGGTCACTCATGTATTTTACATGGATGATCTTAAGATCTATGCTAGAAATCAAGAGAAACTACATCTAGCTCTGAAAATTGTCAAAGAGTACACTCAAGAGATTGGAATGGAATTCGGGTTAGAGAAATGCGCCAAGGTTAATTTGAAGAAAGGAAAACTTAATGGCATCCCCGAAGATCCTGAGCTCGTTGACAGAAGCGCTATACGACACCTTTGCGCTGGAGAGACCTATACATACCTGGGCGTGCCACAGAGCCGCATTCAGGACGTGACATCTATAAAGGATACTCTCCGATGCAGATACAAACGTCTCATCCGGCAGATTTGGTCTTCCGAACTGTCGGCGAGAAACAAAGTATCTGCAACGAACATGCTTGCCATCCCGGTAGTACTCTATTCATTTGGAGTGGTTCCATGGACGAAGGACGAGCTCAGATCCCTTGATATCGGGACGCGAAAGGTTTTGCACATGAATAAGAGCATGCACCTTAAGTCTTCTGTTCCGCGACTTTACATCTCACGCCGCCTAGGTGGTCGCGGAATACTGAATCTTGAATGTCTTCACAACAGACTTATTCTGGGTACAGCACATATAGTTGCAAGAGGACAAGACCCTCTTCTTAAAATGGTCAGGAAACACGAAGAAGTGGGAAAAAGGGCGTTTCTGTACAAAGCAGCGGAGGAGGCTGCTGAAACAATCGGCCTTGACTTCAATATTAGGGGTGAGCAAAATGCATCAAATCTTATCCATCTTGAATACTCACTCCTGAAGGCCCGGATTAAGAAAGCACAGGAGAAAAACTTCCACGAAGAGCTCCTCGACAAGAGGATGCACGGCATCTTCCACAGAAATGTGGAAGATCAGTCGATGTCGTATGAGCTAACGTTTACTTTCCTTAGATCACCCGGATTGAAGTCGGGCACGGAGGGCTTCATTTTGGCATGTCAAGACGGTGTCATTTCCACTCTAGCATACCATCGCCACATTTTGAGCCAAGACATTCCCGATGATAGCTGCAGAGCGTGTCATGCACACCCCGAGCATCTAGGACACATACTATCTAGTTGTCCAACTCATGCGGGAACGACCTACATCCAAAGGCACAATGCGGCACTAAGAGTGCTTTATTACCATCTCTGTCACTCTTATGGCATTAGCCCAAATACCTCTCCGCACAACGCTCCTAGAGAAATAGAGTCAATTGTCGAAAATGAGAAGTGCCGCATATACTGGAACTTCATATTCTCGGCAACTGTTTCTGTTGCGCACTCGAGGCCTGACATAGTTCTCCTTGACTTCGAGAAACGAACCATGTTCGTTATCGAATTTTCGGCACCAGCTGACAAAAACGTCACAGCCAAGGAGAAAGGAAAGAAAGAGAGGTATAAAGTCCTTATAAGGGAGTTGCGACGGTTATACCCGGAATATTCTGTTAAGCTCATCGTCTTGATCATCGGCGCTCTTGGAAGTGCCAAGGTTTCACTGGTTAATGGCCTGAAAAGCATCCCTGCGTGTCAAAAAAATGCTGAGACACTTGCGGGGAAAATGCAGAAGGCGGTCGTCCTTGGGTCGCTCCATGTGCCCAGGGTGCACAAGACTTTTGCCGGATCATCGTATTGAGTTCGTCGCAGACTGTAACCACCTATCTCACAGTCGTAAGACGTGGTTACAGCTGAAATTTTACCGCGATTTCGCTGGGAGCGGGTGCAATTTTTCAGATTAGCACCCGCTCCCGGCGAAATCCTGCGGTTGTCCTTATGACAAACTTTTAACTATATGTATATATCGATTTGATTTGGCATTTTTCTTCAGAGGAACAAAATTATATTGGTACAATGTCTAAATTGTCGGCTGTAGTGGTAAACAGTAAATTTGCGATCCAGCCTACTGTGCGACGCCTGGCCCACATGTCTCGAGTAAAGCAAGACGACTTGCTCCAAATTAACTAAAAATAGCTAAGGACGTATTCAAGAACATGGTCGCTCTTGGAATAGCTCGACGCCTATGGTCTTCACCTTTTTACTTTGCGCTCAAGAAATCGGGTGAATGGCGACTATGCAGTGATTTCAGAGGACTCAAGGACGGTATAATAACAGACGAGTATTCTGTGCCCCACCTAGAATATTTTGCTGCAAATGTTTATTCTAGGATGATCTTCTCTACCATAGAACTTATCAGAGCATTCGACCATATTCCCACTACCCGGAGGACATCGCCAAGACAACTATCATCACGCTCTTTGGACTTTTCGAATTTCCGTCCATGACGTTCGGACTTCGAAATGCGGCACAAACTTTTGAGCGTTTCATTGATGATGCAACCCGTGAGCTTTCCTTCGTTTTCCCGTACATCGACGATCTTCTCGTCGCTTCTAACAAGGAAGAAAAACACCTCAAGCACCTCAAGATTCTATTTTAACGACTTCAGGATTATGGATTGGTCATTAACTCCGCCAAGTCATACTTCGGAGTAACTAAAGCCAAATTCTTTGGTCATAGAGCATTTGAACACGGCATCAAACATTTGCCTGAGAAAATTAGAGCAATCCTCGACTTGCCGAAATCAGAAACGATTAAGAAGCGGCACGGTTTTCTAGGTATGATTAATTTCTGCCGAAAATGCATCGAAGAAGCTGCTACTTCCTCGCACCGCTCAATGAAGAGCTTATACGTCCTGATCTGAAAGGCAGGCAGGCAGTTAAGTGGGCTCCACAATTCGAAAAAAAGTTCGCCAGGTGTAAGGAGGCCCTTGCACAAGCAACTTACCTTCTTCACCCCAACATCAACGCGGATTGGGCAATCTTCACCGATGCTTCTAACCACGCCATCAGTGAATTCCTGCAGCAGCGTTTCAGGAACTCTTAGCAACCTCTTGCCTTTCTCAGAAAACATCTTATGCCTACTATGGAGAAATTGTCAACTTACAGTCTCGAGTTACATGCTGTTTATGCAGCAGTTAAACACTTTAAACACATCTTCGCAGGTCGATATGTGACCATCTATACCGACCACAAACTACTGCGACATGCTTTCAAATAGCGTCCAGAACAAGCTTAAGGTTGGTAACTTCATCGATTGAACTTCACCGCCCAATTTACGACGGACATTCGCCATGTAGCGAGAAAGAACAACATACTTGCTGAAACACTATCGCGCACAGGCGTCATCTTACAGGCTGTCGCAATCCGTGACTTAGCAACAGCACAAGCTGAGGATTAAGACCTTCTATTTCTTCTCCATTCTGCTACCATTTCTTTTCAATTTCAGAAAATAAATTTTCAAGACAGACAACTATATTGCGATGTTTCGTCTCTGCTCATCAATGAACAAGGACTATCTTTTGTGGACCGAACACTGTGTCCAGTGCCAGAAGAATAAAGTCTCTCACCACACAACGTCACCTATTGGCAAGTTCGATCTGCCAACTCAACGCATCGAGCACAACCAAATGGACGTGATTAAGGCCCTTCATCAGAATGGGTATCCGTTTTCCATTTTATGGCCAAACGGATAAACATTTGTGTCTACTCTTTTGTATACGTAATCTAAATAGTAATATTTCGCCCGTCTCAGGGATGGTGTTTAGTAAAACTGGTCCTATTTTGTTTAGTAAAAGAAAAGTTAAGCACAATAGCAGTAACCCTCAGTGTTAGCTGTCCCTGAGATTTCGCCGCATGGTCCTGAAACACTTTGCTCAGAAGACGAGGCAGACACCCTGTTTCGTTTATCTGGGACGGATGGCACTTTCATTGTTATGAGATTAAAGGCGGTTACAAAAACTAAAATGATGAAAACATGGCTTAATTACATTTTAATTCGCACAAATAATTTACTTATATAATTAGAAAAAAGTAAAAAAAAAAAATACTGATGAAAATCAGTTAATCTTTTCAGTAATAAATGAAATCTTTAAGTGCATACAAAATTACAATTACGAATATCTAAATATATCCAAATATGTCCAGGATAACATTTTATCCCACCAAAAACACTACGTGTGAAAAAATGTTGCTAAGTACATAAATATTAATATTTTATTTATTCATGTTAAAGGCAATCAAAGTTATGAAATAAAAAAATGAAGCCAAGTACAAACAGTAGACATTTTATAAATAAAAGTGTTTTTTGTTTGATAAAAAAATTGAATTAATATTTCAGAGAAATGAAGAAGTTGAAAAAATTGGCAAGCCTGCTATTCTTAGAAAATAATACAAATAAGTTTAGCAACATAACAACAACAATATACCATTAAAACATTTCCCTTTCAGGGTAGGCGTGACACTATCCGATTCGGGTAGTGTTTCTAGGTTTTTCTTGTAGTTATAAATAACTACAAGTGTGGGCTCACCACACCCACGATGTGCCAACAGCACTCATGTCAGTATTCTTGAATGGTCACCCATCCAAGTACTAACCGCGTCCAACGCTGCTTAACTTCAGTGATCTGACGAGAACTGGGGTTTTCAGCGTGGTATGGCCGTTGGTTGGCCGTTTAATTATAATATTACAAGCCGGCCACATGTTTTTTAATTTTTTCTATTTCTCTGAAATATAAAAATTTTTTATTAAACAAATCAATTATTGATTGAACTAATTCCTTTTATCCAAAAACAATTTTATTTATAACTAGCGGAACCGACAGACGTTGTCCTGTATCAACAACAATTTATAAATGAAAAATTAATTGAATAAACATTTTCCAGTGGACTGAATTGTGAATCTAACCCATTCTCGAATCTACTGGAACACACACAACAAATTTCATCAAAATCGGTCCAGCCGTTTAGGAGGAGTTCAGTAACATACACACGGACAGAAGAATTATATATATAAAGATATTTCTACTATTCGTATTTGGCTTTCTTTATCTCACAACTTTGATTACCTTGAACACAAATAAATAAAATATTAATATTTATATAGTTAGCTGAATTTTGTCACACGTAGAGCTTTTGGTGGGATTTCATTTCGTTTTTGTTGTGAGCACGAATCTCGTAGAATATATACCAAAACGAAACATCAATTTTAATATGTATCATATAGGGATTACGTAAAAAAGAGGACTACACAGAAAACAATTTGTGTGAAATTTGTTGCAGGTCATTTTGAGAAATAAAAATTTTCATTGTGACTTGATTTGATATCAAGCCTGAAAAATCATCAATAATGTTGCAACTTAAAACCCATTTATCTATAGAGGTAATTCTGTCCTGAACTTTTTATCTAAGGCCGTATCTTGTTTCACCGAAATTCGGTGAGCATAGAAGAAATATTTTCGGTGAGCCCAATGGGAACTGGAAAGGGCGGCTAGGTTCACCGAAAATCAATGACTGTAGACTAAATAGTTTCGGTGTCCCTGTATTTTTAAAATCACGTTTTCTCTTTTTATTTATATTTTATTATATATTATAATTTTAAATATAAATATAAACAGTTTTTCCATTTTCTTAAATATTCATCTAACGGAGTTATTGAAAATTTGGTACAAATCGGTTTAGTAGTATAAGCTCCAGGTTGGCTGACTTACTACAAAATCGACTTTCTTCAATTAGAAGTGAAAAATCATGATAATTAATTGATAACAATTTCGCGAGACAGTCCTATACAGACATCTAACGGAGTTACATTGCAAATTTTGTACAGATCGGATGAATAATTTCAGCTCCAGGGTGACTGAATTGCTACAAATATATCATTTTTCGTATTTTCTGAAATATTGGCCGAAGTATAAAAAAAAAGTGTCAAGTGCATAGGCCATAGATAGTTCAAGAAAATATAGTCGCGGTTTTTACTTGGCGGCGATTCACTACCGCGAATCTTGCTATTTTCCAGCAGAATTAATAATGATCGAAAAAACTTACCGTGAAGGTCATTCGTTGCCGATTTGCATATATTTTAAGATATAACATGGATAAGAAATGTTTAAAAAGTATCAATGCACCCAAACTTTCAGCGGTAATTGCAGTATAAAACGTTATCTATTTGGTTGAAAATTCAACTGATTTTGGCTTAAGTTTAATCTCTTTTTGAATCAAAATTTGACCATTTGGTTGAAAATTCATTAATATGTTGAGAATTCAACTATTAGGACGAAAATTCAGCCATTTTATGCAAAATTCGACTCTTTTGCTTGAAACTTGATCTATTTGGTTTTAAATTCAATTACTTCCGTGGAACTTAAACTCTTTTGTTAAAAATTATTTTTTTCGTTAGAGATTCATCAATATAATTGAAAATTCATCTCTATAACGGAATATTGAACTATTTTGTTGAAATTTCTTTTTTTTTTGTTTGATCAAAATTCAACTATTTCAGTTGAAAATTTAGAATTGTAATTGAAAATGCATCACTTTGTTTGAAAATTTTAATATTTTTTGAAAAATGTTTTGTTTTTTTTGTTCAAAATTAATTTTTGTAATGAAAATTTAATTATTCCATTTTTGATTGAAAACTCTTCTTTTTTAGTTGAAAATAAACTATTAAAGTTAGAGATGTATCGTTTTAGTTGAAAATTCATCTTTTTGGTTTAAAATTTAACTACTTGGTTCAAAGTTCAACTCTTTTGTTGAAAATTCGTCCCTTTTGCTTGAAAGTTCATCTATTGTGTTGTAACTACAACTGTTTGGTTGATAATTATTACTTTTTTTGGTTGATAATTATTCATTTGTTTGCTTGTTTATCGAAAACTTAACTAATTGGTTGAAACTTACTCTTTGTAGGTCAAAAATTTAATTATTTTGATGAAAACTTAATTATGTTGTTAAAAATTCAACTACTTTGTCAAAAAGTCATATTTTTAGTTCGAAAATGGAACTTATTTCTTGAAAATATTTCTTTTAAAATTAAAAATCCACCTTTTTTGGACAAAAAGTTTTTTTTTAGAAAAGTTCTTGTTAGAGAGTTTAGCGGTCTTCTAAAAAAATCGTGTTTTTGCTTGACATTTTGCATTAAACGTGGGCTTATTAGATGCAGAATATTATTATCTTTCTCGCTATTACGAGAAAAACTATTCATGTTAATATTATAAAAATTAAGGCACTTTAGCAAAAGAGCTCAATAAACAGGAGTGCAGATAATTTCCTCCGGTAGTGTACATTAAAAAAACGGTAATAATATATCTGTTTTTTTTTTATTACAGTAAGTACACAAAATAGCGATCTTCTTTCAAATTTGTCAAATTAAGCCTGGTCAGATCATGAAGAAGAAATCAAGCAGTTTTTTGCCACTACAGAAAATGATGAGGAATCACCTTTGCTGGTCAGCTCAAAGCCACTCGATTCGCCGCGTGTGAAAAAAAATGATTGACTCCTGACGTAACAGCCAGTTTAGACAGAGGGAAAACAAGCGACAGAATGGCTGCGCGTATAATCGCTAATTTTGCTCGAAGTTTGGGAGTTTGCTTGAAAGACTTATGTTTAAGTCGTCAAACTATTAGAAGAGTGAGAGATGTGCAATGGCAAAAGCTCGCTGCCGAAATAAAAAGCAATTTTGTACCCACAACAAAACTTGTTGTTCAGTGGGACGGTAAACTTCTGCCAAATCAACAAAAATTGAAATCAAAATGTTGACCCTCTTCCTGTAGTTGTATCCGGAGAAAGTGTCGATCAACCTTTAAGAATTCCAAAATTGGAAAATGGAACAGGTGAGGCGTAAGCAAATGCAGTTATTGATCTGCTGACAAAATGGAACATTCAAGATGATTTTTGCGGTTAATGTTTTGACACTACATCATCGAACACAGGAGAATTAAATTGGGTCTGCGTTCTTATAGAAAATAAGTTAAACAGAAATCTGTTGCATGTAGCTTGACGTCATCGCGTATACGAGATAACGTTGAAAGCAAGTTTCGAAGAGTGCATGGGACCTACCAGTGGACCAGATGTTTTGATATTTAAACGATTTAAATCTGAATAGAACAATATCAATGAAAATAGTTTTCAATGCGGTATGGATGATCCGCTAGTATCCCAAATAATAGGAGATGAAAAAGAAAATCTTCTTCGCTTTGCTTTGGAGAGATTTAAGCTGGAGGTATAGCTGTAAAATACTTTAACCATTTTTTTATTTATACAAGCTTACAAGCTAAGGATAACTGAGTAAAATATTTTTTAGGCTAATTACTATTTTTTCATCTTACAGAAAAAAGCTGCTCCACGATGTGATCGCGAATTTCTGGAGTTAGTGGTAATTTTTCTCGGAGGACAATCGATCGGAGGCTTTAAATTCAGAATTCCAGGAGCTTATCATCATGCCAGATGGAGGGCTAAGGCAATTTACGCTTTAAAAATTTTTCTTTTCAGATCTCAGTTTCATAAGGGTGCCAAAGAAATGGTAGGAATTCGAGAAATCAGCATTTTTATAGCTGTTATTTACGCGAAATTTTGGTTTACATTGCACAAGCAACTAAATACTTCAAATAATTACCTTGAATTTCTGAAAAGAATGAATAATTATGAAGCTGTAAGTTCAAAGATTTCTAAACTTTGTTTGAAGAAATTCGAGCGACATCTTTGGTTCTTAGGTGAGGAGCTTATTGGGTTGACTTTTTTTGATGAAACTGTATCCGTTCAATGTAAAAGAAAAATGTCGCAGGCTATCAAAGAATGTGCCGGCAATTAGAAATCTGTAAAACGAAAGGAACTTACGGTGACTGTCAAAAAAAAAACATCAAGTCATTAACACTCCATTGCTTTGTCACAAAAAACATCATGTTGTTTTTCGAAAAATTAGACATCAGTGCTGATTTCTTGGATTGCGATCCACAAACATGGACTTCGAGAGACGATTATAATCGCGGATTGCGTCTCGTACGGAATTTGCTAATGGTAAACGATAGAGCAGAACGTAGTGTTGCTCTCATCAAGGATTACAATTTGTTGCTCACAAACACGCATTTCGTGACTAAAACTTAGTCTCTTCCGTTTCCGTTTCCGAGTGAAGAGCAAATAACGGTAGTTTATGCGATTGTAGAAGACAGATTTTTTTTTAATTTACACAATATTTAGAGGTGGCCCATCGTCTTTGAAGTTCTTATGTAATTAATATGGGCAAACTCAACTTTTTTCTCATTTACGATTTTAACCACGAAGTTATCCACTTTTTAATTTGAACTTTTAATATGTTGTTCTTGAGGTTCTCAGAATCCACATAAAAGCATTTTTTCAATGAAAAATTCATAAAAAACATTAATTACGGTTGCTTGAAAAGTGCAATTTTCACTGTTTTCTACTGTTTTCAAAGCCTAATAACGGCCCTAATAATATATATCTTATACTGAAATTTTAACAATATTTTCCTCGAAGGTTGAAGATCACATTTTCTGAAAAAGCAGATTATGAAAAATATAAATAAGCCTGCAATAATGAAAACAAATCTGAGTAAATTTTTGAAAATTGACAGGTCTACGACTTAAGCTGTTTAATTTTCGGGGCGGAGCGCGCATCAGCTCGGCCATAAAAGTCGATCCCAGTGGGTCTTGACACCATAAACTCATAAAGCAGATCCTTTCTCGGCAAGCGTTCTTTAGTCATATTTCCCTTTTTCAGAAAAGTGAATAATAATAATTCAGGGGACGCTAACTAATCCTGCTATAAAGTCACATCGATGAAAAGAGCTGAGGTTGCACCTATACGATCGACTCTTCACTTACCGAAATTGTCAGCTTTTGCAATGACAACTTTCAAAGACGATGGGCCACCTCTAAATATTGTTTAAAATAAAAAAAAAATAAAAAATCTGGCCTCTACAATCGCATAAACTACCGTTATTTGCCCTTCACTCCTAAGAAAACCAAAAGTGTTTTTTTCTGGTCACCCTAATATGTATATACGCACAAAAATCTACCACGCACCGAACCAATTTTAAAATTTCGCGCCATAGAGATTACCAATTACAATCCAAACAGCTGACTCCCATACCAATCGTATGTTTTCATCTAACACAATAGAATCCGTGAAACCTTACCTTGGGGTTTCCAAACGGCAAGGCGGAAGAAAAGTGAGGAGGATAGGTGAGGGAAGGGAAGATAAAAATGTGAAAATATCTTTCTGGAATGTGTCAGGCTTGAAGAACAAGAATGAAGGATTTTGGCGGGAGTAAGAAAAGTGGGATGTCATTATGTTGAGTGAAACCGGGGCAGATGAGAAGGACTGGAAGGGGTTGAAAAGGATGTTACCTAAAGGTTATGTGTGGACAATGCAAGAAGCAAGAAAGGAACACGTTAAAGGTAGAGGGATGGGCGGCATGGTCTCAGGGGTGAGAAAAGAACTGGCAGTAAAAGGGAGAATAGAGGAGGATAGGGAGGAAAAGGATGGAACAATGGTAAGAAGGATTATAATTGGAAAAGTCAAAATAGCGGTGGTTTGTGTATATAGAAGAAAAGGGGAAGAGGAAGGTTGGAGAGTAATAAGAAGGTGGATGGAGGAAAAGAAGGAAGAGTTGATTCTGATAGGTGACTTGAATGCCTGGACTGGCGAGCAAGGGGGAGGGATTTGGGATGAAGAAAAGGAGGCCTATGTAAGGAGCTCCAAACATAGGCAGACAGACCGGGAAGGGAGGAGGCTGCTAGACGAAATAGGAGAAACAGGATGGTTTATATGTAATGGCAATATGAAAGGTGATGAGAAAGGAGAGATCACATTTATAGGTAAGGGAGAAACAGTAATAGACTACATCCTGGCGGAAGAAAGAATGAGGAAGATGATAGGCAGTATGAACGTGGGGAATGAGATAGGGTCCGAGCACTTCCCAGTAGTAGCCACACTGAAAGGTGGCATTCGAAATCGTGGCAGACAGATAAAAGAAAGAGGGGGAGAAAGGAGCACGAAAATGGGAGTCTGGGGGGAAGACAAATTAAAAGAGTTTAAACAAAAAATTGAAAAGAAGAATGTTAGGTATGAAAAAGAGGAGGGAGTAGACTCGTTAATTGAAAAGTTGAAAGGGTCGATTGAGAAGGTAAGGGATGAGATATGTACAAAAGAAGGAAGAGAAGAGGGAAAGAGAGGCTGGTGGGACGAGGAATGCAGGGAGAGCAAAGAGATAATGAAAGAGTGTGTAAGAAAATGGAGGAAAGGAGAAATGGAGAAGGCGGAGTACAACAGGAAAAAAAGAGAACATGAGAGGATGCTGGAAAGGAAAAAGCAAAGGGGAAAAGGAAAATATATAAGGAAGAAGTAGAAAAATCGATCAAAGAAGGTAGGGTCTGGGATGTGATAAATAGGCAAAGAGGAGGAAGGAAGGGCGTGAATGAAGAAATAGAAATGAATGAGTGGACGGATTATTTCAGGGGTCTGTTAGGGGGAGAACAAAATAGGATCAAAGGGAAAAATAGAAGGATAGTCCAAGGAGAAATGGAGGCAGGGAACGGAATAACAAGAGAAGAAGTGGATGAGGCGATAGATAGACTAAAAAGAAACAAGGCTACAGGAGAGGATGGTATGGAGAACGAAGCGATAAAGTATGGGGGAGAAGGGGTTAGGGAAGGGATCTGGAAGATCTGCAACAAGGTCTGGAAAGGAGAAGGGTGGCCGGAGGAGTGGATGACAGGGCTGGTGGTACCGCTTGTCAAGAAAGTAGGTAGGCAAGAAGGTAGAGGAGTACACAGGGATCACTCTCATGTCAGTGAGTTATAAAATATACGCAGAAATTCTAAGAAAAAGGTTAGAGAGCCAGATAGAAGAGAAACAAAGTATCCCACACAATCAGACGGGGTTTAGAAAAGGAATGGGGACAATAGATAACATTTACGTACTCAACTACTTGGTTAACAGAAATTTAGGGAGGAAAAAAGGGAAATTAGTCGCCTTGTTCGTAGACTTTAAAGCAGCCTTTGACTCAGTGAATAGAAAAGTGCTACGGCAGGCATTGAAAAAGAGGGGAATAGAGGAAGGGTTAGTGGAGAGGATAAAGGAAATCTTTACTGAAACCAGGATTAGGGTGAAGATAGGGGGGGGGGGGAAGGGGAGGTGTTCTGGACAGGAAGAGGTCTAAGGCAAGGGTGCCCGTTGAGTCCGCTACTCTTTAATATGCTGCTGGAAGACTTAGAGGAGAAGCTAAAGGAGAAAGGCAAAGGGGGAACGATTTTGGGTAATAGCAAACTATACTCTCTAGCATACGCAGACGACGTAGTGCTGTTAGCAGACGATGAGAAGGGGATGAACCTAATTATGAGAATTTTCGAAGAGTATGTGGGAACAAAAGACCTGACGGTGAACGTAGAGAAGACCAAGGTGATGTGCTTCAGAACTAGAAAGTCCAAAATAGGTTACGTTTAGAAGATGAACGGACAAACAGTGGAAAGTGTGGAGGAATTCTGTTATTTAGGTTTTTGGTTTGAGGCAGGAGGGGGAAACGAGGTACAGGTGAGGAAAAGAATCGAGTGTGCCAGTAAAGTAATGGGCCAAGTATGGGGTATAGGAAAGAGAAGGTTCAATGACGACTGGAGAATGAGGGTTTGGTTGTTTGATGCGTTGGTTTGGGCTGTGTTGTGTTATGGAGTGGAGGTCTGGGGATGGAAGGAACATAGGAAAGTGGAAAGCATGCATGAGAGATTTCTGAGATGGGTAATGGGGGTTAGTTGGAGTTGCCCAGGTGACATGTTAAGGGAAGAATTATGAAGGGAAAAAATGGTAACTAGACAAATTAAGAGAGCCTGGAGGTTTGAAGAGAAGTTGAAAAGGGGAGAGGGGAGCAGAATAGCACAATTATGCTTGGACGAAGTTCGGAACAAGGAGACGAGAGGCAATTTGGGAAATTCGAAATGGGAGGAAGAAAGGAAAAAAATGAGGAGGGTTTGTGATATACAAGAAGGGGTTTAGGATTGGCAGAGCATAGAATTAGAGTTATTAGTAAGACAAGGAGAAGAGAGATGGAGAAAGATTATGGATTCGAGGTACAATAGATGGTATATGATGGTCAAAGGGTTGGCGGAACCAGAATATTTGCAAAAAAATAAAAAAAGGAAGACAAATGGAATAGGGTGGTACGGTTTAGAATGGGAGAAGGAGTTAGAGCTTGTAGATATTGGATGGATGAAGAGGAAAATCTGTGTAGATTATGTGGATACGAAATGGAGTCGTGGGCACATGTATCAGAGTGGTGTACATGAGAGGAAGAGGGACAGTTGAGTGTGGATGAATGTGTGAGATGGATTTTGGATGGTAATGGACAGGGAGTGACGTGGATGAAGAAATTGGAAGAAATAAGAGAAAGCAAGAAAACACGGCAGAGCCAAACGGGTAATCCTATTGAAGGAAATTAAATAGCAAAAAGTAAACCTTTGAAATCGTTCAAAATGTATTTTATGGTAAGAGGAAACGGAAGCCCTGGAATATCGCTCATTTTAAAGTTTAAGAATTATTAGAAGTAAGAGTATTGTTGTTTTAAGTAAGGCGAAGCATTAGAATATAAGCAGCGGTTAAGTTAGATTAAGGATGGAATGTAAATATATGTACAGGGAGCGGAGGCCCTCAAACCCGTAAAAGGGAGAGATTAAATATACATACATACATATTCACTTACTTAAATAATACTTAATTAATTAAGAAAATAATATTACTCAACGATAAAAGTATTCTAATTAAAAATCACATGAATAAATATTTAAAATTTGATTTTTAATTTTAGGGTCCAACTATCTATTTCTTTTATTCTCCTCTGGGACGTAATGGGATACTGGTATAACTTTGGGTATAACAGTTTAATTGTATAGTTTAAATTGTTTAAACGGATTAGGAAAGGTTCCCCGCCTCCTACGCTGCTTTGTACAGAAACGCTCCTTTGCCCACTTCTTCGTGTTCCCTGACCATTTTAAGAATAGGGTCTCGTCCTTGAGCTGTACACATAATAATCCTGTTGTGAAGATATTCAAGACTTAAAATTCCGCGACCACCTTGGCGGCGTGAGATGTAAAGTCGCGGAACAGAAGACTTAAGGTGCATGCTTTTGTTCATGTGCAAACCCTTTCGCGTCCCGATATCAAGGCATCTGAGCTCGTCCCTCGTCCATGGAACCACTCCAAATGAATAGAGTACTACCGGGACGGCAAGCATGTTCGTCGCAGATACTTTGTTCCTCGCCGACAGTTCGGAAGACCAAATCCGTCGGATGAGACGTTTATATCTGCATCGCAGAGTATCCTTTATAGACGTCACGTCCTGAATGTTCCAAGGTGTCGTATAGCGCTTCTGTCGACGAGCTCAGGGTCTTCGGGGATGATATTAAGTTTTCCTTTCTTCAAATAAACCTTGGCGAATTTTTCTAACCCAAACTCTATTCCAATCTCTTGAGTGTATTTCTCGACAATCTCTAGAGCTAGATGTAGTTTCTCTTTATCTTTAGCATAAATTTCAAGATCATCCATGTAAAATACATGAGTGACCTTATGCTTTCGATTTCCAGGTTTGCCGCAGAAGTAGTGCGAGAGTTAGTGGCAATAACGTGAGGAAAAAGAGGAGAGGGCTCATGATATCGCCCTGAAAGACACCTCTCTGAAAGGTGACGATTTTAGTTGTCACACGATGTTTTCCAGATGAGATAGTAAATCTGGTTTTCCAAAGCGGCATCAATCTCTCTATGCACCCCACGATGTGTGGGTGAACCTTTAAGCTTTCCAACAGACAAATGATAAGTCTTAGGAGGTTGAAACGAAAGCTTTCCGGTAATCAATCCAAGCCATCGATAGATAGCGCTGATAGGATGCTGCGTCTTTGCGACACATCTATCGATGAGCAGGTTCTCCCGACATCCTGCTACGCCTTTCTTTGATCCGCGTTGTTCGTATATCTCTTGCCACACAGGTCCGAAACAATCCTATCATTTAGGATAACTGTGAAAATCTTATACAGCGTGTTCAGGCAAGTTATTGGCCTGTAATTCTTGGGGTCAGCTAAGTTGCCCATCTTCGACAGGAGCACTGTGCGCCCTTCCACCAACCACTCCGGAATAGGCTCTTCCGACTTTCGATATGAGGTGAAAATGCGGGCCAGATGCTGATGGGTTGAAGTAAACTTCTTCCACCAGAAGGTCTTCATACCATCTGTTCCCGGCGTGGAATAGTTCTTCATGCCTCTTAAAACTTTTTTCACCTCCTCGGTGGTGATAGGCGGGCATTCCTGCTCAGGTGTTAGGAGGGCATTGCACAGTTCCATGAAGCTATTGATATTCTTTGTGTTTTCTTCCAGGGATATATATATATATATATATATATATATATATATAAAAGGTGTAGCAGACTGTCGAGAGAACCTGCTAAATGACAGGTGTGTCTGTAAAGACGCTGCACCCCATCAGGGCGTCCTGTCAATAGCATGGATTGACTACCGGAAAGCTTTCAATTCAACCTCTCATAGGCTTATCAGCTGTTTGTTGCAAAGCTTGAAGGTACATCCACACATAGTGAGATGCATAGAGAGATTGATGCCTCTTTGGAAAACTAGATTTACTATTTCATCTAGAAATTATCGTGTAACAACGAACAACGTCACCTTCCAGGGGGGCGTCTTTCAAGGTGATACCATGAGCCGTTTGCTTTTTTGCATCACACTTCTACCTCTATCTCTCGCACTACGGAATTCTCCTGGATACCTCTGTGGCGATACTAATCAGCGCGAGCATAAGGTCACTCATGTATTTTATATGGATGACCTGAAGATCTATCCCTCTGGTGAAAGCAAACTTCAAAATGCTATAAATGTCATCAAGAACTACACAGGAGAGATTGGGATGGACTTTGGTTTGAACAAGTGTGCCAAAATTAATCTGAAGAAAGGAAAGATTACTGGCGTTCCCAAGGACCCTGAGCTTGTGGATATAAGTGTTATCAGACATCTTAATACTGGAGAGACCTATACATACCTGGGCGTGCCTCAAAACCGCATTCAGGACGTAACATCAGTGAAGGAGTCTCTCCGAAGCAGATACAAGCATCTTCTTCGACAGATTTGGTCTTCCAATCTGTCGGCGTTGAACAAGGTATCTGCGACTAACATGCTTACCGTCCCGGTTCTACTCTACTCGTTTGGGGTAGTTTAATGGATGAAGAACGAGCTTAAGGCCTTTGATGTCAATACACGTAAGATCATGCATATGCATAAAAGCTTGCACATCAATTCGTCAGTTCCGCGATTATACATTTCACGCCGTCAAGGCGGACGCGGACTTCTGAATCTCCAGTGTTTTCATAACCGGATTGTTTTAAGTACAGCTTACATCGTTGCGAATGGCAGAGATCCTCTCCTAAAGAAGGTCAGGAACCACGAGATGATTGGCGAAGGAGCGTTCCTTTACAAAGCCGCGGAGCAAGCGGCCGAGACCCTTGGCCTGAATTTTAACATCAGAAGTGAGGAAAGTGCATTACTTCATCTAGATGCTTCACTTCTAAAAGCCAAAGTGAAGAAAGCAGAGGTTGAAAATTTTCACCAAGAGCTACTCGACAAGAAAATGCACGGAAACGTTCACAGAAATGTAGAAAAACAGTCCTTGTCGAAGGAGCAAACTTTTGCTTTCCTCAAACCATCAGGGCTTAATTCAGGTACAGAGGATTTTATTTTCGCATGCCAGGACGGTGTCATTTCCACCTTAACATACCGTAACCGCATTTTATGTCAGGAAGTTCCCAGTGATAGTTGCAGAGCGTGTCATGCACACGCTGAGTACCTAGAACACATACTATCAGGGTGTCCGACCCACGCAGGAACGACGTATATCTATAGACATAATGCGGCCCTAAGAGTGCTTTATTACCATCTTTGTCGCTCTTACGGTGTTGGCCGTAAAAAGTGGAATATTGATGAAACTTTGTTAATATTTTCAGTAATAAACGAAATCTTTAAGTGCATATAAAGTTACAATAACCAATATATCATATATACATACCAATAATTTTAAAATATATCCAAAATAACGTTTTATACTGCAATTTCCTTTGAAAGTTTGGGTGCACTGATATTTTTCAAACATTTCTTATCCATGTTATATCATAAAATATTTGCAAATCTGCAACGAATGACCTTCACGGTAAGTTTTTTCAATCATTATTAATTCTGCTGGAAAATAGCAAGATTATATTTCAGAATATTTCAGAAAACACAAAAAATGTTATATTTGTAATAAATCAGTCACCCCAGAGCTGACATTATTCATTCGATTTGTACAAAACTTTCAACATAACTGCGTTAGATGACTGTATAGGACTGTCTCGCGAAGTTTTTATTAATTAATCATCATGATTTTGCACTTAAAATTGAAGAAAGTCGATTTTGTAGTAATTCAGTTGACCAGGAGCTTATACTACTAAACCGATTTGTACCAGATTTTCAACAACTCCGTTAGATGAATATCTAGGAAAATGGAAAAACTGTTTATAGTTATATTTAAAATTATAATATATAATAAAATATAAACAAAAAAAACGTGATTTTTAAAATACAGATCAAGGTACAGCTTCTATCGATCGATGTCAAACTTTTTTTATAGTCGAATGTCATAATATCGGAACAATATCTTAAATCAGTTTCTTGGATTTCTTTTTCGAGACGTTTATTATGTTTATTATCTATTGTTCATATTGACGATAGATAAACGAAGTGTATAGGGACACCGAAACTATTTAGTCTACAGGCACTGTTTTTCGGTGAACCTAGCCGCCCTTTCCAGTTCCCTTTGGGCTCACCGAAAATATTTCTTCTATGCTCACCGAATTTCAGTGGAACAAGATACGACCGTCGTTAAAAGTTCAGGAGAGAATTACCTCTATAGAAAAATAGGATTTAAGTTGCAAAATTATTGATGATTTTTGACGCTTGATATCAAATGAAGACACAATGCAAATTTTATTGTTCAAAATGAGATGCAACCAAATTTCACACAAATGGTTTTCTGTGCAATCCTCTTTTTAACGTAATCCCTATATGATACACTACCGTCGGAAATTTTCGGTAGGATCAGCGAAAGTATTACTAAAAATCACTGCTGAATTTGAAACGTGATTACTCGTGAGAAGTTTAAGAAAAAAATTCAAGAATTTCTCGAATTCTGTACCTCGACTTCAACTTGTGGCATGAACTAGGAAAGTTGTAGTAAACATTTTAAATTCACACCACTTAGTCTTTGAAGTCTGATCTTTAATTTAAGCTGATAATACATAAAAAATCTTCACGAGTTCACGAGATACGACTAAAAATGTCCAAGCCTCAAATGTCAAGTTTCAGTCGGCGATTACTACTGTAGACCGCGAGAGCGGTGGTCGCCGAGAATTTCTCAGATTTTGTTTCTGAACTTCAAATCGTGCCAATAAAACTTCAAAATTATTCAGGGGTTCCCAAGATATGACAATAAATGTCCAAGCGTGTCTGCGTCGAGTCTCAGTCGGCGAGCACCGCAGACGGCCAGACTCGCTGATAAAGCGAATGAAATTCGGCGCAGACACGCTTGGACATTTTTAGTCGTATCTCGAGAACCCGTGAAGATTTTTCAACTTTTATTGGCTTAAATTAAAGATAAGACTTCAAAGACTAATTGGTATGAATTTAGGTTTTTGCTACAGTTTTTGTAGGTCATGCCACAAGTGGAAGTCGAGGCACAAAATTCGAGAAATTCTTGAATTTTTTGCTTAAGCTTCCCACGCAGTATATTATCTACCAAAGGTCAGCAATATATGTATTAGGGGTCAATTGACGCGTAATTTTAATAGGCTTTTCATCGCTTTGTTAAAAAACAATTTCCGACGGTAGTGTACAATTTCCGACGGTAGTGTAACATATTAAAATTATTGTTTCGTTTTGGTATATATTCTACGAGATACGTGCTCACAACAAGAAAGAAATTAAATCCCACCAAAAGCTCTACGTGTGACAAAATTCAGCTAAGTACATAAATATTAATATTTTATTTATTTGTGTTCAAGGTAATCAAAGGTGTGAGATAAAAAAAGCCAAGTACTAATAGTAGAAGTATTATAAATAAAAGTGTTTTTTGATAAAAATAATTAGTTCAATGAATTAGTTTAATCAACAATTGTTTTGTTTGATAAAAAAAAGGAGATATTTTGATGAAGTTGCCAAGCTTAAGCTTGTTCTGGACGCGATTTGAAAGCATGTCGCCACAGTTTGTAATCGGTGTAGATGGTCACATGTAAGATGTTACCTGATAAAGGTAAGAGGTTTCTAAGAGTTCCTGAAACGCTGCTGCAGGACTTCACTGATGGAGTGGTTAGAAGCGTCGGTGAAAATTGCCAAATCCGCGTTAATGTTGGGGTGGACAAGGTAAGTTTCTTATGCAAGGGCCTCCTTGCACCTGGTGAACTTTTTCGAATTGTGGAGCACACTTAAGTGCCTGGCTGCCTTTCAGATTAGGACGTACAAGCTCTTTATTGAACGTTCCGAGGAAGTAGCAGCTTCTTTGATGAATTTTCGGCAGAAATTAATCATACCTAGAAAACCGTGCCGCTTCTTAATCGCTTCTGATTTCGTCAAGTCGAGGATTGATGTGATTTTCTTAGGTAAATGTTTAATGCTGTGTTCGAAGACTGTATGAACAAAGAATTTGGCCTTAGTTACTCCGAAGTATGACTTGGCCGAGTTAATGACCAATCCATAACCCTGAAGTCGCTAAAATAGAATCTTGATGTGCTTGAGGTATTTTTCTTCGCTGTTAGAAGCGACGAGAAGATCGTCAATGAACGGGAAAACGAAGGGAAGATCGCTGGTTGCATCATCAATGAAACGCTGAAAAGTTTGTGCCGCATTTCGAAGTCCGAACGTCATGGACGGAAATTCGAAAAGTCCAAAGGGCGTGATGATAGTTGTCTTGGCCATGTCCTCCGTGCAGACTGGATTCTGGTCGAATGGTCTGATAAATTCTATGGTACAGAAGATCATCCTAGAATAAAGATTTGCAGCAACATCTTCTAGGTAGGGCATAGAATAATTGTCTGGTATTGTACCGTCCTTGAGTCCTCTGAAGTGACTGCATAGTCGCCAATCACCCGATTTTTTGAGTGCAAAGTAAAGAGGTGAAGACCATAGGCGTCAAGCTATTCCAAGAGCGACCATGTTCTTGAATACGTCCTTAGCTATTTTTAGTTTGTCCAGAGCAAGCAGTCCTGCTTTAATCGAAACATGTGGGCCAGGATTTGCACAGTGGGCTGGATCGGAAATTTACTGTTTACCACTACAGCCCACAATTCTTAACTGGTATCTATGTTTTTTTTAGAAATGCTCGGCATTAAATTCTTAAGAACATCACTAAGTCTCAGTTTTTAATTGCATCCTGCGGACTCAATTATTTAAACAAATAGAACATCAAAATTAGATTTTTTTTCTCTCTGAAGAAAAAAGCCAAATGATTTAGTTTGGGATTCAAGCCAATGGTCATAAATAGATAAAATAAACAAAATATGAGTGTTCAACAGCAGAAAAGACTTTACCAAAGAGTAAAACTGTCTAAATATCCCACAGGAGTAAAGTTCAGAATAAAAAATAATCATAAATTAACAATTATTATTTTTATGAATATTTTAATGAACAAATTGTAAATTGTTGGATTTTGTCGATCTCACGTTTTTTTCCCTCATCAAACCACTTTCAAATGAATATATATATGTTGGGGGTATTAAAAATAATTTAAATGGGAACACGACGACAAACCGGCCCTGTTCACGGAAGCTTTATGGCGCCTATGCACACTCTGTGGTGCCAGAAACATCCACACTGAAAAAATTTTGGGCGAGCTGCGCGCCTACGAGATCGAGCTGCAACACCAAATGCGTCGTGCGCTGCCCGCCCGCAGCTTGGTGCGGATCCTCTCTCTTATTAGGCACCGCTGTGTGCCCACATTGGAACAGCTGTAGCCTCAACAGTGTTGGTACAGTAACGCTCGCTTTAGGCGGGAGAACGGCATCCCCAAGCCGAGTTTCGCGCGGAGTTTGATGCGAGAAACGGTTCGTCGTATATTAGTGTTTATTTTAGTTTTACAAGTGAACTTAAGAACTTTTGAACATGGATGACTTCCTAGAAAAGAATAACTTCTTACATCTACGCGATGTCCTCACATGTAAGTAATTTCTTAATACATAAGCTTGCCTTTGTAACTAAGCGCGTGCACATAATCTATAAGCTATACCTATAAGGTAGAAATTTCGCACTAATTTGGTAAAAAAGTTCATCTTTTTTGGTTGAAGATTTGACTGCATTTGAGTTAAAATCAAAATCTTGTTTGCTCGAAATATGAACTCTTACATTCTTTATTCAGAATTTATCTTTTTGGGTTGAAAATTATACTACTTATTTGGACTTTTGGTTGATGTTTGATGGAAATTTTTTTGTTTTTTATTGTTATTTAAAATTAATTTGTTTTAACTGATAATTGAAATATTTAATTTTATGTTGAAAATGTGTAGTTTTTTGTGGAAAATTCGTCATTTTTGTACAAAATTTAATTATTGTGTTGGAAATTCAATAGGTTTGTTAGAAAATCGTCCATATTTTTGGTTGAAAATTCATATTTTTAGTTATATATCAACTATTACATTTTTTCGTTCAGTATTCATCTTTTTCGGTTAAAAATTCACTATTTGCTTGGAAGTCGGACTACTTTTGTGAAAATGAACTTTTTGGGTTGAAGATTAGTCATGTTAGTTGAAAACTCATCTCGTCTTTTTGGCACAAAGTTAATCTTTTTGGTTGAAAAGTTAATATTTTTGGTTGAAAAGACATCTTTTTGGCTGAAAAATCCTCCTTCGTTTTGGTTGAAAATCAATCTTTTTGATTAAAATATCAACTATTATATTTTTCGTTGAAAGAGCTTAACTTTATCAGAAATTTGAGGAACACTTAAAAGTTTTCAAACAAATTTTAACAGTTCACTCTAATCGTTTTTAATCTTGAAGCGTTTTAATTTGGTTTCTCCAGAACATGCAAAATTATAGAATTAAAAAGCAGAAGCCAGCCAAATTTAACAGTTTATTTCGAGGCCCTAAAAACTCTTTTACTCCTAAAAACACTTTTACTACTAAAAATCCAAAAAATTAAAAATGTACGAGCTTGAGCGATTCAAATTTAAATTAATGATCAAATCCTGAATTTTATACTCTGCTTTAATTTGAGTCTTTAATTTATAAAGTTTAATTGAAATCATTCTTTAAATTTTCATTGTAAATTTTTTAATTTTGAAAAATTTATGTAGATAAAAGAGTCTCTAATTTGAAATCTTAAACTGCGATTTTGACTGTTCTGAATTGATAGTCGGTCAAGTATTAAAAGACATTCTTTTTTAAATTATGCAATTTTAAATGATTTAAATTAGAAACAAATGAACTTCCAATTTTTTAATATGACATTATTCCAATTTTAACCTTTTCTATTTTGCAATTTTTTATCTATAAAAGATTTTAATATAGAAATGCACAATAAAAAAAAAAGTTTAATTAGTTCAGGTTAGCGTAGGTATAGCACCAGCCTTATGTCAAAATATAGAGTTGGTGCTAAATTTGATTTTTTCGCACTCTACTTTATATCTAGATTTTAAATTTTAATTTTATTAACAATCTTCCACAATTTTTTGGTGACCATCACCAAATTGCATAGAGCAGAATGGAATGGACTAATATGATCTCTGCAATTCTTTAATTTGTAATTTTATTATTCTTTTTTGAATGTGTTCAATTTTGCGTTCTATTTCTCTTATTTAGCAAATGGTGTGCAGAATCATGAATTTTTCCAGTTGAAAGATAGTGAAATATTGTCGATAATAAAAGAACCTCAAGAACTGGTCATAGATTTCATATTGAAATACAATTTTTATAAAGGTCTTATGTCACAGAATGATCTTCAAAGTAAAGATATTGTAATAAAAGAAATGGAGATAGATAATGTAGACAATAACATTAATGTTGAAATGCTAGACGTCCTTCCCACAAAACCTAACAGAAGAAGTAAATATTACAAATGAAGCAGTCGATACAGCAGGTGATATATGGCGATTTCATGAAAAAAAATTTCATTTATTTAAAAAGAAAAAGACTTCTCTACCATTTTAAAAATATTTACTGTAATAAAAATTTATGAACTAATGATATGTTTCCAGATCTTCGCTACTTTTGTAATTCTCTTCTTGTTTCGCTCATTGAATATATTGTTGTTATTTTTAGATGCATTTACTTATAAATAAAATGGTCTATTTCACCTTTTAAATAGCACATTAGAAGGTAGAATTGTCTGAGGGAGATAAATAATCTCGAAGATACTTGATTACTCTACATTAAAGAATATAGTGATCTTAGATCTAATAAAAGAAAATCCTATGGCATACACGTAAGTTTGATTACAATTGGCAAACAATCAATGGATTAATAAAACAAAGTTGAAAGCAGCATGGTATTTATTTGCTCGCATGGTATTTGCATGTTGAAGAAGTGGAAGTCCAATTGCTTCTTTTACTTCTTAACCCCTTATGTTTTATTTATTTGAAAATGTATCTACACTAGATGACCCTAAAGAGTAGATATGCATGTTTATTTCTTTACATTTGAAATAGAGTAATATGTGTAAACTTGAATTTTTCTTCGTACTATGTATTTATGTTTGAGTTCATTGAAAATCCTTACGGGCAATAATGAAAAATCGGACACGTCGTCGTTACAAAAGTATTAGAAAAGCTTTCCCTGCTTAAAACCTCCAATCGGAATAGCATTAGTAAGCATATTTTCTTTTACCTAATTAAGCCTTTTACAACAACAAAAAAGTATAAATCACTTATAATTTGTAATTTATTGATATGTCAAGTATTTTTTTTAATTTATTGATTAACGTTCATTAACACATAAAGGCTATTCCTTAACTCTTGCCCATTTTCTTTATAAATTTAATTATATCCTTCCTCAGTTTCAGTTTCATTTTCATTAATTTCAGTCTAATAAGAGATAAAAATAAGTACAAATTATACTTTTCTCATTGTAAAAGGCTAAATTTTCTGCAAATAATTTTAATATAGTTAAAGGACATTGTGCAAAAAAATTTTACAATAAAGTACAACATTTCTACAACTGTAATTTTTTGGTAAAACATGTACTCTTTTGTAATAAAATGTGCAAAATTTAACAAAAAAATACAATTAAATACAAATAGCTAATGCTTTTCTTGTATCTTCTCGTAGGAAAGTAGGAAGTTTAACAGTAAAGTATAAGTTTTTACAATTCAAAAATGTGTATAAGGTTTTTTTAAATATTTTTTTTACTTTGTTGTAAAAATCTACAAGGTATTACGGAAAACTACAAGATTTTAATTTTTTTTTTAATTTGGGTGTCTGTCGTCATAAAATTACTAATCTTTACAAAAAAATACAAGATTTCACAAAAGTTGAAATATTGGAAAACTGTACTGAAAATTATGTTGTAAATACTGGTATTTTAATTTAGAAGTGTATAACCCTGTTGTATAAATTTTTTCAAAAAAATACAAAAAGCTCGAACCATTTTTACAGGAATCTACAAATAAATGCAATAAATTACAGAAAAGTACAACTTTTGTCTATTATTATGACGAACTTTGTACTTTTTTTGTATTTTATTGTAGATTGTTGTATTTTATTGGAGTTTTAATTTCCTACAACAATTGACGAAAAAAGTGCAACTAAAAGAATTTACAACTACAAGAATCTGCAGAAATTGACAGGTTTTGCAGCCAAAAAGTTGTTTCTTTTCGACCTAGGATAACAAATACTTAGAATACATATTGCAATGATATATTTTAAGTTAAGATGTGTACATGATCGCTATTACGAAAAAGGTTATATGTTTAAACTTTAAAGGAATTGTAGGCTATTAATAGACAATAAGAAATAATCGTTATTGAACGTAACTTATTATTAAACATTTACAATAAAATACAAAAAAAGTACAAAATTTATGTTCGTTCGTTTTTTGTACTTTTTTGTAAAAAATTTTCCACCAGGGATACTTTTACGAATTGGAATTAATCATTTATAACATCGAAAAAACGAAATTCTAATATTAAGAGTGTCATATTCTTAGTACTATTCTTAATGAAGTAAGCGAAATTCTTAATTTAAGAGTATCTTCTAACCAAAGGGTGAAAATATTCTTAAAATGAGAATATGAGTGGGGAAAGAAGAAATGCGCAAAGGAAAATGCGCCTTGCTCTGTTCAATCATTTCTTTTAATGTTTTGTGCGACGTGCTTTTCGATCAGTTTTTCGAATTCGTAATAAGTGACAAGCTCGAAGAAATGCAACCAATTCTAAGGATAAATCGCGTGCGTACGTCCATCTCCTTCTCTTTACAGAAAATGTTAGAGTGAGAATGATCTGATGTCACGTTGAGGTTGAATACCGGCGTGCACACCGAGACATAACCACTCTACATTATTTATTCGTTCACGTGTGACATCAAACTTTTCTCACTTTAACGTTCTCTGCGAAGAGAAAGAGATAGAGTTAGAGATGTGCACACTAGGGTGGTCCAAAAATGCATTGCAAAGTTTTTGTTCACCCTAGAGGGCAAGCCCCCCCCCCCCCCAAAGTTTCCATTTCCAGAGAAAAAAAATCCCTAATCTTTTTTTTTTCTTCCGAAATTCGAATATTAACACGTGCCACCGGGCACTTCAAAATCCCATTTAATTAACATGGGGAAATTTTGGATTTTCGAAAAATTGAACTCATACTTCAGGGTTTGATCGAAACGTGCCAAACTTTTTATGGATTGAAGAGGAGTACCTATGAAATAAAAGCATACTAATAACTTTTATTTGTACCCCCCATTCCCCCACAGCGCCCCAAATATGACCCAAAAATCAAAAAACTACATTTTTACGCATTATTGTTACTTTTTAGCAATTACCGTCGTCTTTTTCATACAAATAATTACTAATGGACAATTTGAATATTTTCCATGACTTTTTTAACATTTTTTAATTGTTTAAACAAATGTAACTTATTTAAACAATGATTTATTCCTAAAAAATGTAAAAAATAATCGTATTTTCTGATTGAAATGTAATAGTTTGTCATTGTTTGGAGTAGCCATTTTTTTAAAAACATTATTGATTTGCCTGAGCAGTTTTTTTCGATAACTTTAAAAAAATAAAATAAAATACATACCTATAATTATTTTTCTGACTGTATAGTGTTTAGAAAGAATATATTAACCATTTTTAATTGTTTAAATAAATAGAATTCGTTTAAACAATTATTTTTCCAAAAATATTTTTTAAATCGTATTTTCTGAATTAAGCATAATATTGAATGATTGCGAGGAGTAATAAATTCTGCTCAAAACACTTAATATATATATATATATATATATATTATATATATATATATAATATATATAATAATAATATATAAAATATTATATAATTATATAAAATAAACACACTTTCATAATTTAAATTTTACTATGACTTTCATGATTTATTTAATAATGCGCCAAATAAGATGTAAACCATCCATACTCAATTTGAAGGAAATTTGAAAAAAACAATAATTAATTGTATAAACAATTTTATAATGTTTTTAGCAGAATTTATTACTCCTCGCAAACATTCAATATTATGTTTAATTCACAAAATACGATTTAAAAAATATTTTTGGAAAAATAATTGTTTAAACAAATTATATTTGTTTAAACAATTAAAAAATGGTTAATATATTCTTTCTATACACTATACAGTCAGAAAAATAATTATATGTATTTTATTTTATTTAATTTTTTTAAAGTTTTCGAAAAAACTGCTTAAGCAAATCAAAATTGTTTAAACAAATAGAAATTTATTAAAAATTGAAAGAAATGTATCAAAATTATATAATTATTCAACAAAGAGTAGCATAGGATACCAATTTGAGAAAAAAGTGGACATCTCTGGGTCAATTTTTAGAAATGTTGAGAATAAACAATAAGTAATTGTTTACATAATGTTTAAAAAAAAATTACTACTTCAAACAATGACAAACTATTACATTTCAATCAGAAAATACGATTATTTTTTACATTTTTTGGGAATAAATAATTGTTTAAATAAGTTACATTTGTTTAAACAATTAAAAATTGCTTGAAAAGTCATAGAAAATATTGAAATTGTCCATTAGTAATTATTCGTATGAAAAAGACGACGGTAATTGCTAAAAAGTAACAATAATACGTAAAAATGTAGTTTTTTGATTTTTGGGTCATATTTGGGGCGCTGGGGGGGGGGTGAGGGTGGGTTAAAAATAAAAGTTATTAGTACGCTTTTATTTCATAGGTACTCCTCTTCAATCCCTAAAAAGTTTGGCACGTTTCGATCAAACCCTGAAGTATGAGTTCAATTTTTCGAAAATCCAAAATTTCCCCATGTTAATTAAGTGGGATTTTGAAGTGCCCGGTGGCACGTGTTAATATTCGAATTTCGAAAAAAAAACAAATTAGGGATTTTTTTTTCTCCAGAAATGGAAACTTTTTTGGGGGGGACTTGCCCTGTAGCTCGAAAAGCGTTTTTTGAACCACCCTAGTACAGATTTCGGATGCAACTATTCTTAAACTTAGTGGGGAATTCTTACAATTAGACAAGAATATATATTCTCAAGGTAATAGGGCCTCCATCGTACATTAAGAATATATTCTTGACGCCTATTTAAGTTGCAAATATTTTTAAACTTTGTGGGAAATTCTTAAAATTAGAATATCGTTTTTTCGGTGAATTTAATAGCTTCAACTCGACTTCGAAAGAGGTATGCTTGAAGAGATGAAAAAACACCTCGCACCTAATGCAAAAGATTATGTGCTACTTTACTCTGTTACACAACAAAACCGCCAATTGTTCGAACAATGGCGGTTTCGGTTTTTCTGTTGTTCCTCTGAAGAATGACAGCTCTCAGTCCTTTCTCTTCGCTAGCTGAATTTGAATATTGGCGCGCTCCGCTCCCCACCCTCTATTAGTATTAAGTTCCGCCACGCGCGGCGTGACGAGCGGGCCCCGGGACGAGGATGAGTCCCGCGGCCAGTTCGTCAGTTGATCGACGACCGATGACTAGCGAGCATCTCGCTCCGCCTACGGTATCTATCCTACGATCTGTGTGTTTCCCGGTTCGCGAACGGCTTTCTCATTCAGTAACTTTCTTGTCTATCGAGTGTTATCTTACCTTGCAGTGTAATTTCTCTTGTTTTCCGAAACGAATCTTCCGATTCTTCTTCCCCTCTCGAGGGAAATAAAAAGTGACTAAGTGATAGTTAAGTTCGGTGTTCTCTCTTCTCCCTGGGTGGGAACCCTCCTCCCCAATGGCGGGCTGGTACCGGGGTATCGATCTTCCTCCGACCGCACCCAGTGAAAACCCGTCAACCCTCCGAAGGACACCCGGAACTTCAAACATGGCGTCACCCTTATCGAATGTGCTTCCCCGAGACCCGACGACCGTAAGTATCTATTTGATCAGTGTTCCTCCTCCCCAGTTCGTGCTCTTCGTCTCCCTTTTTTCTGGTGCTCGGCAATTTAAAAATCTAAACAACAATCAAATCCCTTCCCACGATCCTCTCCGTAGGATCAGGGACTAAACCACTTCGCGCCCCTCATATGTCGGGATCCCTCTCACGATCCTCTCGGTAGGATCAGAGATCAATTAAAAGTAAAAAAAAAACAATCATCCCTTCTCACGATCCTCCCTGTAGGATCAGAGACTAAATCACTTCGCGTCCCTCCTATGTCGGGCTCCCCCTCACGATCCTCTCGATAAGATCAGAGATCAATTTAAAAATCTAAACAACAATCAAATCCCCTCCCCCGATCCTCTCCGTAGGATCAGGGACTAAACCACTTCGCGCCCCTCATATGTCGGGATCCCTCTCACGATCCTCTCGGTAGGATCAGAGATCAATTTAAAAGTAAAAAATCAATCGAATCCCTTTTCACGATCCTCCCTGTAGGATTGGAGGCTAACCACTCCGCGCCCCTCTTATACCGAGATCCTCTCTCTCACGATCCTCTCCGCAGGATCAGAGATCAATTTTTAAAAAAATCTAAAAAATCATCACATCTCTTCTCACGATCCTCCTCGTAGGATCAGGGACTAAACCACTTCGCATCCTTCATATGTCGGGATCCTTCTCATGATCCTCTCGGTAGGATCAGAGATCAATTTAAAAGTCAAAAAACGATCGAATCCCTTCTCACGATCCTCCCTGTAGGATCGGAGGCTAAACTACTTCGCGCCCCTCCCATGTGGAGATCCCCTCTCACGATCCTATCCGCAGAATCGGGGATCAACTAAAAAATTCCGAAGACACAACCCCCCTCGCGATCCTCATGGTAGGATCGGAGGACATTATTCTAATCTCTCCCTCGTGGTCTCTGTCTCCCTCTCTCTAGGCAGCGCGACGCCTCCGGAAGCCGAGTCAGAACAAGCGACGGGCAGAACTCCGACGTCACATCTTCGAGGAGCTTCAGAGGAATCCGACAGCGGGATTATGGTTACCCCCAAAACGGCGCAAGAGGACCAAGAAGAACCGGGAGCAGCAGCCAGCCTTACCATCTGATTCCGAGCTTCCACAGGCCCGCACCCCGCCGAAGAACACGGATACCGAATCCGCTTCCGCGGAGCCCAGGGACGTACCGTTAGAGGCACTCGAATTTTTTGGGGCCTTATTATCTCCCCCATCAAAACTCCTCTCTCTAATCGCAACCACTCCGACCCGACCAAATTCAGACGAAGAAGATGTGTTCGAGCTGAGGACCTCTCCAATCCAGTCCTCACCTCTCGGACCGCGAAAACCCCTGCAGGGGAACCAGGGCGGGCTCGAATGTCAACAACTATCCCTGGGCAGTAGTGCGGGACCCTCCGGTCTCCCAAGGGCGAAGTTGCGAGACCTACGGGTTACTCTTCTCCGGGACCCTCGGCTGGAGCCCCTTTCCGCGAGGGACTGGGTCACGAAGGTCTGGGCCAGCTCCCATATAGGGACCCCGAGTCAAGGATCTTCGGGTTTGACTCTAGGGGTGAGAAAATTGGCGAAAGGACATCAAGCAGTTCCACGATAGCTAGCATCTCCACGTCAGACCCCGAAGAAACGGCGGGCGATCTCCCTGATCTTCCGCCCTCGAGCCGGTCCTCTTACGCCCTCTCTTACTCGACTCCGATCGGTGATAGTTCGCGTAGGCGAACGTTCTCCCAAGACCACAAACACTGGTCGGCGAACTAGCTCCTCGGTCGCCACTAAGTACGACAAGGCCCGCCGAAGTTTGTTTTGGCCATCTTAAGCTTGGCAAGGGAGCAGATTCTCTCGATCCTGCTCGTAGGAACGAAGAACCAGTGGGATGGTAAGAGCTCCTTACTCTTGCGCCCTTACTCGTTTCGGCACCAGGTCAAAGTAAGTCATTAATTCCTTTTTTCTTTCTTTTTTATCTCCATTCTTATGGTCTTGGACCTTTTTCTATCTCTCTATCCCGTCTACCCGGGACCCTTATCACGATCCTCCCTGTAGGATCGGAGAACAAATTGACGAGATTCAAAAACCTATCTCCCCTCACGATCCTCCCCGTAGGATCGGAGGTTAAGCCGCCCTTCTGGCTTTTAACCGTCAGACCTCTCCTCACGATCCTCTCCGTATGATCGGAGACCAAGGTGGGTATAGTAACCCTGACCCCCCCCCCCCCTCGCGATCCTCCCTGTAGGATTGGAGGCCCTACCTTCGACGGCCCTAGCCCTTCACCAGCGAAGCTCCATTTCCCCTTTGCTGGGTCAGATCTTCTCTTTCGATCCTCTCCGCAGGATCGGAGATTCGTGAGAATACAGTAGCCTGAACGCCCCCTCGGGATCCTCCCCGTAGGATCGGAGGCTCCGTCTTCTACGGCCCTGACACTTTGTCAGCGAAGCCACCCTTCTTTTGTTGGGTAAGGTTAATAAGTTATTCTTATTTTCTACCATTAACAACTCCTCATTTTCCATCAGTTGGGCTCCATTAGCTTCCAAAATTCTCCCTATTTGTTTAAAATAAAAGATAAAGGAGGTCAAGGAATTTGTCAGAAATAGTAGGGAATTAATTGACCATGGTATTATATGTTTTTACCACAATTATTTGGCTTATTACCTTACGCTTTGAATTATATTATCAAATTTATTGACAATCCGTAAGTTACTATTCTGAGAAAACTAGATTCAAGAGGTGATGCTTTTTACATTCCACCGAATCCATTTCAAAGTAGACAGGCAGCGCGAGGAAAATTTGAAATCACGGAATCAGTGGTCTCCTAAATATTTTATTTTTGGAAAGAAACATGACACGTATTTTATCGTTTTTGCAACAAAATAATTTTCTCGAAGTTATGAGTATTTGAAATTGTAGGGCGGTTCTTCAGACAAATGGACGTTTTTGACAAATTTCAATTTTTCGAACCAAAAATTCTCTTGACGTAAAACAAAGTTTAGCCCGCATGAAACTTACAAAATCTCTTCCACATTCGAGTACCACTTCAGTAAAAAAAGGTGTTTTTTTTTTAGAAAATCGACTTTTAATATTTTCAGAAAAACCGCCATTATAAAATTTCAAATACTCATGACTTCGCGAAAATTATTTTTTCTTCTTCTATAAACACCGTGAAATACGTATCGACTTATTTCCTTTGGAAAAAAAACAACATGTTTATGAGGGGCCATTCGCAAAATACGTGATACATTTTCAGGGAACTTCAGGCCCCCCCCCCCCCAGCGTGATGCTTTTTTCATCGTTCTTAACATGGAAATGATACTTTGGCAGACCCCATCTTTCCCGAAACGTATTACGTATTTTGTAAATGACCCCTGAGGCAAAGGATTCTGACACTTCAAAATTGCATTGTCTGTCTGATTTGAAATGAATTCCATATATTATATATATATATATATATATATATATATGGTATTTCCAATGGCAATCGATTTTTTCGGATTACGGGGTCTAATATCTACCTCCAAAAATTGCAGCAATACGACGATTAAGCTTATACTAAGTAAAAGATACAAATGTATATATATATTATTTTACTTTATGAGATAATAAGTAGAGCAATTATTATTTTGCAGGTACTCATGACAATCTGTTAGCGTTATTACTGCTACCGCTATCCGTAATTACACCGAAAAATTTGAAGCTGAAGGATTCGAGTTCTGTTGCTATTTCAAAAACAGACAGCCAAGAACTTTATTTTCCACATTGCGGTAATAAGAGAAATTATTTTAATAAACAAGGTGTCTAGTGGACCGATAAATCAGGAAAGACCTACGAATTTTATTTAACCGGGAAAGCCCCTTTAAAATTTGGAAAACTATAAAAAATTCCTTGGAATCTTTTGAAATACCCTTAAATATTTTAAATCCTTTAAAATCTTTCAAAATCCCTTGCAATTTTTTGAAGCTTTTCTAAATTCCTTGGAATTTTTTAAATACCGTAAAAAGTTTGAAATCCTTTGGAATCCCTTCATATTATTGAAAACTATTCAAAGTTTTTCGTCCTCAGAATCTGCAACGCTAGCAGTAGAAGATGAAACGAAATTGAGAACACCCACAAATTACGAACGAGATGTTAAAGCATCAGATGCATCGACAACTGGTATTAAAGAACCGTGCACATTTAATAAAATAAATAATTTTCTCATTACGAAAAATATTGTTGTGGACATGATGCACGTCCTTTTGGAGGGTATATGCGTATATGTCATGCGGTTAATAATATACAAGTTCATTTTTGAAGATAAATATTTCACGCTGGAAGTTTTAAATGCTCGTATACAAATTTTTGAATACGGTCCAACAGTTTCTAATATTCCTCCAATAATCTCGATAAATGGAATGAACAATAAATTGCATTTAAAGATGTCTGGATCTGAGATGCTTTGCCTTGTGCGATACTTTGGTCTCATTATAGGCAACTTGATTCCTGAAAACGATGTTGGTTGGGAACTTTATAAATATCTGAAACAAATTCTGGATATTGTAACTTCTCCGCGAGTAATTAGATCAGACGCTGCAATTTTATAAAGAAATAGTAAAAAAGCATAATGAACTGTATGTAAAACTTTTTGGCAATTTAAAACCGAAATTCCATAATCTCATTCACTACCCCACACTCTTATTACAAAAAGAACCATTCGTTCATTATTGGTGCATGCGTTTTGAATCTCGGCATAGACAATTAAAATCTAACGTACAATCAACAAATTGTAGCAAAAATTTATTGGTTAGGGTTGCAATAAAGCACATATTGAAAACATTTTAAGTGGTCGATAGTGTTGAAAGGAATCCTGTAGTTTTCGGCTCTCAAGACAAGAGCCATTCTGAAGCGAAATCTTACTTTGATAAGTCAGAATTCGCGAACCAGGCGGAATATTATAATCAGGCTGAAGTGTATGGTACATTGTATAAGGTTGGGGTAATCGTAGTCACGAATATGGAAGGAAGCAAAAAAGAATTTGGTGAAATTATAAAAATAATTAAAATAAATGATGACGTTTTCTTTCATGTCAAGATTTTTGAAGAAATCACTTTCGATGGCCATCATCACGCTTATATTATTCAACCGAAAAAACACGAAACCAAATTCTTAAAACAAGCAGATTTGTCAATAATTGCACCTTGTTTATCAATTAAGAATTACGATATGCATTTCATTGCAACACGTTACGGTTTATAGATATAATAATAAACTGCACTGACGTTTATTTTAAAGGTTTTCCCGTTTTCAGGTAATGTCGTGAATTCGATCATTTTTAAAATTTCTGGGATAAAGTTCTGTGGATCCAAGCCCTATAATATACCTCTAAAACCCAGTTCCTGAAGCGGGCGGCAAGCGCATTCACCTAAGGGCTTCGTCGAAACTGGTGTGGTAAAAAACGTTTCGCTTTTTTGGTAAATTTCCAATCTCGTATATTGGTTCTGAGTTAAATTTCTGAATAATTTTTTTAATTTTGACTCTAGACGTTTATAAAGAATTTTTTCACTTTTCCGAAAAAACTTCCCATCCCGTATGCTGGTTTTTGAGTCAGATTTAATAAGTTTTTGGTCAAATGGCTTAGATCTTCAGATTTTGCATTGCAACGTCTCAATGAGTATTTTCTTTAGGGTTCTCAGTATTTTTTCTCGCATTATACACTAGAAACACATCTTTATGCAAAAGATGAGGTCGGTAGACCGAATATTTTCCGCGCTAGGTATGTTCACAGGGACATCTGAGTAAAAAGGGCTAAGTTTTCATGTATTTGCACAGGAACGCTATGATGAGTGTTTTGCTCAGGGTTATCAGTATTTTTCCTCCAATTAGACACTTGAAACACATCTCAATGCAAAAAATAAAGTTGTTTTCATGTTTACATTATTCGATACACGAGGTTTTCTAAACTATAAAAAATGTATGAACTTGTATTAAAAAAATTCTCAATCTCTACCGTCATCGTGAGTTCGATAATTTTTCAAATTGTTTCGACTGAGTTCTGTGCAACTTTCACATACAATGTATTATATACAATAAAACAATATATCTCTGAAAAATGTACGTGTACTGTTGGTTTTGGTTGACTCTTTCCTTTTCTCCTTCTTTTTTCGTTTGTGATGTATTTGTCTCCAATGAGCCGAAAAAGGAGGTAGTTTAAAAATCTAATTTTGATTTGTGATTTTTTTTACCTTTTACCTCAATTTGTCAAAAGAATTCTATGTTTATTTAAATACTGTACCAAGGATGTTTTTAAATATTAGCAATTTAAGAAATGTATAGTTGTTTGGAATATATCTTTTGCTATTTTGAAAATGTAATAATTTTTTAACAAGTTTCAGGAATCTTTTTATTATATTCACATTTGTATAATGACGTATACTTTTAAGGTTTTCGAAAAATTGTATTACCATCGATTTTTAAATAAAAGTTTTTTTTATACCTGATGTTGAAAATTATTTATCCTTCATTCATAAAAATTTGTTTTAAAAATTGTTTGTACATCTTGTTAACTAGGGACTTGTACTAGTATACTTAGAAAATTCTTATAAGTTACAAAATTACGATAAAGGATTTCGCAAAGAATATTTTTAGAGGCAAGCCTGTGAGGATTGCTTTTGTTACAAAAACAAAAAACAACGACCCGAGCAGTAATCAAGTTGTTTAGACTCCATTATTTTTCAATAAACTTAATTAACCTGTAGATGATGTTCCCACATCCTTGGGAATCTAACCTCGCAGTTATACTGATCTGAATTTAATTGGAAGGGTGCTAGAATTTTCTTCCATCCCCCACATACGGAAATCGGAGTATTTCTGCAGTAATAAAAGTGGTTGGGCCGTATGATTTTTTAATCAACTTAATGACCAAGGGGATAATGCTCTAACCTCCCCAGGAAACCACCCTCCAGTGACACGGCGCTGAATTTACTTTCAGGGGCGTTATACATTTTTTCCATCCACTACTGAGAAAGATCGAAGAATTTTGGAAGTAAACATAACAATTTTAAGAATTGGAGTTTCTATTGTTAGTAATAGTGTACATTTTTTAGTGTTTGAGAAATATTTTATTAGAGTTATATTTTAACCATCTCCAGGAAACCACCATCACAGTAAAAAGGAGGTAAATTTACTCTCGGGGACGTTAGACATTTTTTTCCATTCCCTACTGTGGGAGATCGAAGAATTTTTTCAGTAATTAAGTTCTTTGGATCCAATGATTTTTTGATCAACTTAATGATCAATAGGATGGTGCTCTAGCATCTTTATGAATCTATCCTCGCAGTGGCCCTGACCTGAATTCATTCTCGGGAGTTTTAAGACATTTTTTCCATCCCCTACTGACGGAGATCGAAAAATTTTGCAGTAATCAAGTTCTTTGGACAGAATAATTTTTTGATTAACTTAATGACCAATGAGATTATGCTAATGCGGAAGTCGATGAGCAGCAGCATACATTTTGCAAGAAATTTATTGACTTTGAATCATATGATAAATCGAATAAAGCAATTTTTTTGTCTAATAAAGGAAAATAGAGATATGTTTTAATGAAACTTTCAAAAATCATCAAGAAATTTGAAAAATTCATTTTAAATGTAAGAAAATCTATATTTCGTTCTACATTCTTGGAAACCGTTTAAAAACTTAACTTATTTCGAAAAAAATATCAGAACTTCTAAATATCTTTTTACATAATTTCAATGTTTCCTGCAAATTGAAAGTAATTGCCTTTAAATACTGCAGAAAATTTTCTCATTCTCTTCAAACCTATACGAATTCTCGAAAAGCTTCCAAATTTTATTTCGAAATCTAAAAAAATGTATAATTTGTTGAGAATTTTTTGAAATATTTCCAAACTGTAAATAATTTTTGAATTTTTTAAGAACTTTTACATATCTTTTAGAATTATTTGAATTGTTCCTGAATTTATTTTTCAAATCCTGCAAGATAGAAAAAAGTGACTTTACATTTTTTACATGCTTTTTCCAGAAATTGGAAAATCTTTTCGAATGTATCATTTTTTTCAATTTTATCTTTTGCAATGCCTTAGTCAAAATGAAAAATCATTTCAATTTCCGTAAAAATGTTAGTAAGATTTGGAAATATTTTTAAAAAATTCTCAACAAATCATACATTTTTTTAGATTTCGAAATAACATTTGTAAGCTTTTTGAGATATTTGATAGGTTTGATGAGAATGAACAAATCTTACTAACATTTGTACGTAAATTGAAATGATTTTTTATTTTGAGTATATACCATTAAACCATTTCCCTTTCAGGGTAGGCGTGACACTACCCGATTCGGGTAGTGTTTCTAGGTTTTTCTTGTAGTTATAAATAACTACAAGTGTGGGATCACCACACCCACGATGTGCCAACAGCACTCATGTCAGTATTCTTGAATGGTCACCCATCCAAGTACTAACCGCGTCCATGGCTGCTTAACTTCAGTGATCTGACGAGAACTGGGTTTTTCAGCGTGGTATGGCCGTTGGTAATGCATTTCAAAAGATAAAATTGACAAAAATGAAACATTCTGGCAAAAGAATGTAAAAAATTTAAATTCAATTTTCTTATTTCGCAGGATTTAAAAAAAATTTAGAAACAATTTGAATAATTCCAAAAGATAGGTACAAATTCTGAAAAAAACTCAAAAATTATTTACAGTTTGGAAATATTTTGAAAAATTCTCAACAAATTATACATTTTTTTAGATTTCAAAATAAAACTTGGAAGCTTTTCGAAAATTCGTATAGGTTTGAAGAGAATAAGAAAATTTTCTGCAGTATTTAAAGGCAATTACTTTCAATTTGCAGGAAACATTGAAATGATGTAAAAAGATATTTAGAAGTTCTGATATTTTTTTCGAAATAAGTTAAGTTTTTAAAAGGTTTCTAATAATGTAGAACGAAATATAGATTTTGTTACATTCAAAATGAATTTTTAAAGTTTCTTAATCTTAAGGATTTTTGAAGGTTTCATAACAATATAAAAATGTTGTAAAGATTCTTAGGAAAATTTTTAATAATTTTTCATTTTGAAAAATTACGCTTCCACGAATATTTATGAAGATTTCTGAAACATTAACAAATAATGTGGTTTTCACACAAAAATGGAAGTCAGTTTAATAAGTATCCAGGATTGTAGGAGTTTTAGAAGAAACTTATTTTAAAAATGTTTTTCTACTGAAAATATTCTTAATCTGGTTGATATTCGCAATTTGGTTTCGATTTTCTGAGGACCAGCTGGGTAAATGCATCTTGAAGACGTTGAGACGGCCCTGCTTCGTTGAACCACATCTGTTTCGGGCATTTGACTTGCTTCTGGAATTACTATTGTCATAGAAAGGGTACTTTTTTTGCTGCCACTTGTCCCGCTGTGATGGCCACACGCCCACCCTGATTAAAGTCAGAAATATGCAAAATGATGTCTCTTGCGTGAGAATAATTTTATCATAAATTTGGTTATTGCACTGCAATCGCATGGCAAAACTGCACATTTGAAGCCATTGAACGGCTTCCTATCTTCACTCGTTCTCAAGATAAAATGTTTGTAAATAAATACCCGTAAAAATAGAACTATTGTATATTTCACCATTTCGAAAAATGCATTGCATTCAGGAATGTTCAAAGAATATCTGAGAATTTTTTCAGATTTTTCCTAACATCGCCCTCCTTCTGGAAACAGGTCAAAGTGGACCCTTGAAAAAGGAGGCCGAAAAACCCTGTTTTTTGGGACGTTTTGCACTCTAACTATTGAACAAAATTTTTTCAGACAAAAGTGAACATATCGCTGCATTCGAAAAACTTTAAGCTTTCAGATGCTTTTTATTAGACATTTCAGAGATTTTTTTTGTGCGAGTTTCAATCAAAAAAAGTGAGGGGCCTCGACTTTTGGACCCGACTTTAGAACCTCATATGAGCGCGCGTATATCTAATTCTTTTTACATGCAATTATATTATCACGAAATGAAGTTCAATAAAATACCATGAAATTAATTTTCAATTTAATAACTGCTTCCGATACAGATTAAATAATTGTGCAACTGTAAATATTTGCATGTAACATTGACAAAACGATCTAAAATTACGGTGCGTGATGATACCTATGTTCCCACCTGCTGCTGATGTAAGATCTTTTAATTCGGAAAAATTTGCCATTATCTCCTCAATTTTAGTACAATTTTTTGAAGAAATACACTGTAAATTATATTTAAAAAATATCTTTCAAATTCATTATGAATACCAATTATGAAAAACCAAAGGTAGAAACTGATGAAAAAGGCGATAAAAATAGTCAGTAAATGTATCGTAAACAACGACCCAAGACAGATTTATGTGTAAATATCTTCTGTACATGTTAACTTACACTACAAATATTTCACAAAGATTTCAAAGCTTCTCTTAACTTAAACTAAAATAATTTTACAAAGTTTTTATATATTTAACAAAGATTGAATAAACATCCACATCCCTGTATAAGATGTTTACACATTAACACATCAAAAAATCGAAATTAAAAAGTGAAAGGGTTTGATGCAAAAAGCTATTTATGGTTCTGACAAATTACCGGTTATATGTTCGATGGATTGTTCGATCACAGTAAAAATTATGGAAAAATATATGGAAGGGGCAAAATCGGTCCACAAAATCCTAAAAAAGAACAATATCATTAAACTGAAGAGGTTATTAAAGTACTGGAAGCAATTAGCAAAAAGACTGAATTTAATTAAAAAGAAATTTTGTACCATTATAAAATTTGTATTGCTTTTCTTAATTCTTATTACATATATAGTGCATATATTTTCTTATAAGAATAAAACTGTTTAAAATGTTCAAATGGTGTTGATTTTAATATTACACTTGTGATCGAAATGTTTTTCTTATTCTAAAAAAGTTATAGCTGCATTTATGTTTAAATGTAATGTTACCAAAAATGCAGTATAACTAACTTTTCCTACTTGTGTTATAATAATAGCCCATTCTTTGGAACCTTTAACTTTTGAGCTATCTGTTTAATGTAATATGAATGAAGAAGCACCCATAAGTAATTTTGCATATTGCTCATTGGAATCGTAATTACCACATTATTAGTAGTGTACAATACCGCAGAGGATGACCCTACGCAAAAAATCGACTTTAAAAGATTTTTAGATTATGAGACTTATATTTCATAACTTGTAGTAATAATTTTGTAAAAAGAAATTGTAATTGTTATAATAAAATAGCGAATACACGAATCAAACTATTAAACAAGTTTGTTTGTTCTGAAATTAGAAGCTGCTCTTTTTCTATAAATTTTAAACCTTTTTTTACCATATTACACTTTTCCATAATTTGCTTGTTCATTATCATCAAATCTAAAAGAACCTTCCTTTCTAAACTCCCGGTGCCCCACGCCAATAGGGCTAAAACCAGAGTTTATAAGGTTTATTCAAAAATTCTTTCTTTGTTGGGCAGGTCTGTTCTAAATCACAATACATACGCGTCTGAAATTTGGCATAAACATTCCTTACGACTTGAGGAAAGTTCACATGTAAATAATTTTATACTTCCTCTTCAGCTTTTCGATATTTATGTAGAATAAAAATTCTAAAAAGAGTATGTCAATGGAAGGTTTGCTCAACGACCATATTCCGGGCCAATCTCTGACGTAAAAAGTGTATAAAACCCACCAATTTCGAGTTTTTCGTGTATAATATTATAAAATGTGTACTCGTTCCTGTATCGCTATGTCGAGTAAACTTGTATATCGAGCAAATTAAAAACATTCTGGAACAAATAATAAACAAAAAATTATACTACAGAAAAAATTCTACAAAAAAACTTGTACAAATACAAAACAAAAAATTTAAATAATGCAAAAAAATATATTTCAACAAAAAACATTTTAAAAAACAATTACTAAATTTAAAATTTGAAAAAATATATTTAAAAAATTTTAAAAGTTAGAAAAAATCCCGGTTATACGCGATCTTAACTATTATTAAACAAAAAATTCAACTAACAAATAATCCTACAAAAAAGTTAATAAATGATTTATATAAACAAATAATAAAAAAAAAACTCCAGGCGTTAGTGTTCTTCACAATCATATAAATAACAGAATATTATTGAGAATACTCCTAATTAAAAAAGTTACAAAATAAAATAAATAATAAAGCTGAAAACTCCTAAATCTTGACGATACAATTACAGAAGCGAAATGAAGGAAAAGAAAACATTAGAAATAATTAACTATGCAAAAATAAATAATTATATTACCAAGCAAAAATGTTCCAAATAAAAAATTGCAACCACCCCGGGAAGTTTACGAAAAGACTATAAAAGGAACAAATGGAGAAAACGTTCCTTGTGTTTTTACATTTTTTAATTCGAAAAATTTAAGCTTCTGTAATGGTGTCGTCAAGGAGTTTTCAGCTTTCTTATTTATTTTTTTTTTAACGTTTTTAATTAAGAGTATTTAAAAAATAAGCTTTTATTTATATGATTGTGAATAACCCTAAGACCAGGGCTTTTTAAATTTTTTTTTATACATTATTTACTTTTTTTTAAAGAATTTTTTTTAGTAGAATTCATTGTTTATTATTTGTTAAGGTCACATATAACCGGGATTTTTTAAAAAAATTTCTTATTTTTTTACTATTTTTTTTTTAATTATAAATATAGTCATTGTTTTTTAAAATATTTTTGGTTTAAATGTATTTTTGGTAGTATTAAAATTTTCTGTTTTGTATTTGCTAAATTTGTCGAAAACCAATCTTCGACGCGCGCTGTCGCCGGATCGGTTTTTTCGATTCGATCGGCCCGTCGATCGAATGTCAAGAAACCGATCCGACCTTAGCACGGATCGAATGTCGGTTTTTCGACATTCGATCGACGGCCCGATCGAATCGAAAAAACCGATCCGACCTTAGCACGGATCGAATGTCGGTGCAAAGTATCGTAGAAAAGAGTTATTGGAAATACATTATTGGTGATTCCGTAAACAAATTTGGAAAGTGGCCAAACTCTTAATTTGTTGGAATAATTGATAATTATTGTAAATTTGCAAAGCATCATAGAAAAAGTGATCGGAAAGATATTCTTAGTTGATTATGTAAAAGAAATTGAGCCTATTCGTTGAAAAATAGCCAAATTTTGAATTTCTTTATGCAAATTGTTTGAATTATTAATAGTTATTGTGAATTTACGAAGCAACATAGAAAAGTGTCATCAGAAAGACATTCGTAGTTGACTTTGTAAACAAACTGTACCTATTCCTTGAAAAATGGCCAAACTCTGAATATGTTTATGAAAATTGTTAAAATAATTAATAATTATTATATATTTGCAAAGTATCGTGGGAAAGAGTTTTTTGAAATACATTCTTTCTTGATACCCCAAACTAATTTATCCCATTCGTTGAAAAAAGGCCAAGGTCTCAATTTGTTTATGAAAATTATTTAAAAAATTAATAATTATTGGAAATTTGCAAAGCATCATAAAACAAGTCATCAAAAAGATATTCTTAGTTAATTCTGTAAAAAAATTTAACCTATTTGTTGAAAAATAAGCAAAACTCTATTCGTGGAAAAATGGCCAAACTCTGAATTTGTTTATGAAAATTGTTTAAATAATTAATAATTCTTGGAAAATATATCAAGCATAAAAAAAGTCACCAGAAAGATATTCTTAGTTGACTCAATTTTCTTTAAAGATAAATAAGCCAAGGGTAACCCCTTTTTTAAAATTTTCTAAACTTCTTTAAATTCGAAAAATAATTCAAATTTTAATGTTTTCTTATAAAAATATCACAGATGAATTCATATTTTCAATTGTTTAAGATTGCAATAATAGTTACAATTAGAAGGAAGTTATATTCTTTGAAAATGTAACTGAAAGTTAAATAAAATAAAATTTTAAACGTTCCTAATTTTGTATTGTTAGTTAAAATTATAAGGATGTAATCGTCTTTGAAAATGTAAATGAAAGTAAAATAAACGAAACTTCTAAATGTTCATAATTTTTATTGTTTATTATTCTAATAAAAAAATTCTTTTCGGAAAAAGTAAGGCTGTATAATTTTAAAAAGAAATATTAAAAAATGAGCCAAAATATTAATTAAAATTGTAATTTTGTCTTTAAAAATAATTAGCCCAGAGTGGAATCATATTTCCAATTGCGTAATATTTCAAAAATAGTTTAAATTTGAAAGAAGTCATAGTCGTCGAAAATGTAACTAAAATAAAAATAAAATGAAGTTCTAAATATTCATAAATTTAAGGCTGTATAATTAAAAAAAAAATAAATGAGCCAAAATATTAATTAAAATTGTAATTTTTTCTTTAAAAATAATTAGCCCAAGATGAAATCATTTTGAATTGCTTAAGATTTAAAAAATAGTTTAAATTTGAAAAAAGTCATAGACGTCGAAAATGTAACTAAAATAAAAATAAAATGAATTGCTAAATATTCATAATTTTCCATTATTTATAATTATAATAAAAAAATTTCAACTTTTCATTAAAATGTTTTATTATTACATCACACTAAAAATTAGGGAAAACTATATTGCATGTGAAAAATTATTTCAAAAAATCTTAAAAAAGCACAATATCATTTTATTGAAGAGATTATTAAAGTACTGGAAGCAATTAACAAAAAGAAAAAAAGACTGAAATTAATGAAAAGTTTTTACCATTATTAAAATTTGTACTGGGTTTTTAATTCTCATTCGATATATTGTGCATATGTTTTCTTATAAAAATGAATTTGTTTAAAATGTTTAAATGGTTTTGATTTTGATATTATAGTTCAGATAGAAAAGTTGTGCTCATTATTAAAAAGGTTATAGCTGCATGTATGTTTTAATGTAAGCTAAAAAATAGCCAAACTCTGAATTTGTTTATGAAAATTGTTTAAATAATCAATAATTATTGTAAATTTACAAAGTATCGAAGAAAAGAGTCATTGAAAAGGCATTCTAAGTTGATTCCGTAAACAAATTGAGCCTATTCGTTGAAAAATGGCCAAACTAAAGTTATTCTTATATAATTATGTAAAAAAAATGAAGCCTATTCGTTGAAAAATAGCCAAATTCTGTATTTGTTTATTAAAGTTGTTTAAATAATTAATGATTCTTGTACATTTGCAAAGTATAATATCAAACAGTCACCGGAAAAGCATTCTTAGTTGATTTCGTAAAAAAAAATTAAGCCTTTTCGTTGAAAAATAACCGAACTCTGAATTTCCTTACAAAAATTGTTTAAATAAATAAATCATAATTCTTTGGAATTTGTAAAGCACTATAGAAATGAGTCACCGGAAAGACATTCTCAGTTAATTTGGTAAAAGCATTGAGCCTATTCGTTGAAAAACAAAATTTATTATTAAAAAAATCTCAGTTTTAAATAAATAATTCTTGGGAATTTGCGAAACATCATAAAAAAAACTCATCTAAAAGACATTCTTAGTTGATTCCGTGAACAAATTAAGCTTATTCGTTGAAAAATGGAAAACGCTGTATTTCCTTACAAAAATTGTTTAAAATTTGAATTTGCAAAGCAATATAGGAAAGAGTCATCGCAAAGATATTCTCTGTTAATTTTTTAAACAAATTGAGCCTATTTGTTGAAAAATAGACGAACTATGAACTCTTGGGAATTTTCAAAGCACCATAGAAAAGAGTCATCGCAAAGATATTCTTAGTTAATTTTTTTGTAATTGAGTCTATTTGTTGAAAAATAGAAAAACTCTGAATTTGTTTATAAAAATTATTTAAATAATTTATAATGATTCTAAATTTGCTAAGTTTCATATCAAACAGTCACCGGAAAAGCATTCTTAGTTTATTCCGTTAAAAAAAATTAAGCCTGTTCGTTAATAAATAGCCAAACTGTGAATTTTTTTTTAATTGCCAAATAGCATCTTCTTTTAAGTAACAGTAATAAACCTTTTATTTCTCGCACATTCCATACCAAAACTCTGGATTTCAATGAGCTAAACATTCCCAATCCCGAAAAGAACATTTTTGTTCAATAATTTGTTTATAACGTAATAAACAATTTTTTTAATCATTCTCAACTACTGGAAATTATTTGCAGATAGTTTTAGCACAGATATAAAAACTTTTTTGATAAATCTGAAAATAAAAAAAAACAGTACTTCTGAAAAGTTAAACAAAAATATAAAGTTGGTTTTTCAATAAAAAATTAACAAAATTTATTATAAAAAATTTAAACATAAAATTTCCGAAATGTCAAAAGCTTTAATTAAAAAATATAAACGGTACTGAAAATTTGGAAATTTCCAAACATTTTGAAATGTAAATGAACTATGACTAAAACCTTAAATCGAAAATGAATTTTTCAAAATACGAATAAAATATTGAAAATGTTAATGAAAAGCCTTCTTTTAAAAAAATGAGTCAAAGGACCGAAGTATATATGCATAGACTTCCCTAAGCTTCTTTCTTATGAAAACAAACATCTCGAATTCAAATAAACACAGATCGCCCATCGTCGATGAGATCGCCTTAGCGCCTTATTTATTCCTCATCCAAAACACCAAAATATGAATTTTTAAAAGATAAAATTACTTCATAAAAAAAATACCAAACTTGGATTTTAGCCCACTTCTAAACCGAACTGGACCGTAATCGTTTATAGAAATATGAGTTAGTTTAAACAAATTATTTTACGCCAATAAAACGCATTTCCGAAATTCGGCACTTACGCCCGTACGCAGTGTGCCTCTTCAATTCATATTTTCAATTGTTTAAGATTACAATAATAGTTACAATTAGATGGATGTCATATTCTTTGAAAATATAACTAAAAGTTAAATGAAATAAAATTCTAAACGTTCCTAATTTTGTATTGTTAGTTCAAGTTAGAAGCATGTATTAATTAAAATTGTAATTTTTTCTTTAAAAATAATTAGGCCAGAATGAAATAATATTTTCAATTATAGTTTAAATTTGAAAGAAGTCACAGTCGTCGAAAATGTAACATATAAATCTTTTCATATGATAATGTAAACATTAGATGGACGTCATATTCTTTGAAAATGTAACTGAGAGTTAAATAAAATAAAATTCTAAACGTTCCTAATTTTATATTGTTAGTTAAAGATAGAAAGACGTATTAATTAAAATTGTAATTTTTTCTTTAAAAATAATTAGGCCAGGATGAAATAATATTTTCAATTATAGTTTAAATTTGAAAGAAGTCACATTCGTCGAAAATGTAACATATAAATCTTTTCATACGACAATGTAAACATTAGATGGACGTCATATTCTTTGAAAATGTATCTAAAAGTTAAATAAAATAAAATTCTAAACGTTCCTAATTTTGTATTGTTAGTTAAAGTTAGAAAGACGTATTAATTAAAATTGTATTTTTTTCTTTAAAAATAATTATGCCAGGATGAAATAATATTTTCAATTATAGTTTCAATTTAAAAGAAGTCACAGTCGTCGAAAATGTATCATATAAATCTTTTCATACGACAACGTAAACATATGCGACTGGATAGAACTGGATTGAAATGAAAACTAAGTATTGAAATGAATGAAATCAGATTTTCAATTGCATAATATTGCAAAGTTGGTTTTTAAATAAAAAATTAACAAAATTTATTATACTAAATCCAAACACAAATTTTCCGAAATGTCAAAAGCTTTAATTAAAAAATATAAACGGTACTCAAAATTTGGAAATTTGGCTGTTGGAACAATTTAAATTTAAAAAAAGTTCTCGTAGAATACGCGCTAAACTACCTGGTGCGCGACCCGGTGCACCCGGATCGTCGACTCACCACTGTTAGCTATTTTGGATGTTGGCACAATTTAAATTTTAAAAAATCTGCCCGCTTCGCGGGCACATTCTCATCGCGCGCTTCGCGCGCGGCTCGCTTCGCTCGCAAGTTTGAGCGCGCCTAGGGCGCGCAACTGTTGGATCTCGCGCTTCGCGCTCGATTATGTATTCACCTCGCGCTACGCGCTCGGGCGTATCTACATCGCGCTTTACGCTCGGTTGCTCTAGATTTTTCAACTTCGTGTTCGACTTCGATGAAAAGAAAAAGTTTGTTTGCAAATATTATAAAATTATCAAAACCTCTACATATTAAGTGATTGTTAAATTTGTTTTTATTTTAGACTGAAAAGGAACTTCATTTACTCAAGGTTCTATCGACCTTAAGGAACACATTCTCATCCAGACACTCGCGCTTCGCGCTCGATATTTGATTTGAAAATCATTTGAACCTTGCGTTCCACGCTCGGTTCTGTGCATTTGATTTTTCTATTTTCAATGCTGTTTTTTACGAATAAAACAAAAACTACGCGTCATATCAAAAAGTGAATGATAAGAAATTTGTAGATCTTTTTTGGGTGCACAATTTTGGTGAGATGATCTTTTCTCGTATCTTGCATAGTTTCACAGCAAAATGGAATTTTTGATTATTTTTTTGTGCGATCAAAATTTGAATTTTTTATTTTTCAAAAAATTCAAAAAGTTGTTATGAAAATATTATAGGGCGTTCAAAAAGCAACGTTTTTCTCCTCTTGACTTTTTTTCATATCGTGCGTTTTTCGGCTTAAAATGTACATTTTCGTTTGTTTTTTGGAATTTTGAAAATGCTATAACTCCAGTAATTTTTGTTTTATCACGAAAAGTCATTAGAATATTTTGTTCGTCATTTTGCGTACTACTAATAACCATACATAGAATTTTTAAATCTTCAAAAAAAGTGGTCTCAAAAATTTTCAAAATGTGTTCACTTTTTGAATTTTCATCCAAAATAGCTGGTTAACGAACTCGTTCTCTATTTTTCGGCCATAAAAAAGTGTGCCAAAGCTCAATCAAATCTGATCATTTTTTCGAAAGTTATCGTGGCTACAGACAGACAGACAGACAGACAGACAGACAGACTGACAGACAGACAGACAGACACCTTGGTAAAAACCGTTTTTTCTGGCTCAGGGGGTCTCAAAACGTGGAGATTTGATGAAAACCGACTATGTCAAATTTTACATAAAACAAATACCTTCTCATTAGAATGAGAATGTAAAAAGTTCTCGTAGAATATGTGCTCAACTACCTGGTGCGCGACCCGGGGCACCCGGATCGTCGACTCACCACTGTTAGTTATTTTTGATGTTGTCACAATTTAAATTTTTAAAAAGTTCTCATAGAGTACGTGCTGAACTACCTGGTGCGCGACCCGGTGCACCCGGATCGTCGACTTATCATTGGTAGTTATTTTGGCTGTTGGAACAATTTAAAATTTAAAAACGTTCTCGTAGATGACGTCTTGAACGACCTGGTGCACAAAGCTAAGTAACGGTAACGGTTACGGTAACTAAACTACGAATACCGACTTTCAAAGATAGGATATATGAATTTGCAATCAAATAGTTCTTCTTCTTCTTTATTCATAATGTGTCCCCTAAGGGTTTACATGACTTCCATTTCTTACAACACTTCCATCTGCATGTTTTATAAAATCTTATCCTTACTATTTACAGTTATTTACACCTATTTACAGAAAATCTTATATCTATATCCTTTTTTCTATTTTTTGACGATAGCGCAATTTGGGACGTGTTAGCGAACGAGTGATCGAAAGCGAAAGTGCAAATGAGAAAGAGATCGAGAGAGCGATAACCCCGAAGCATCTTAATTTACTTATGCTTTTAAATAACCATTACTTACAAATCTTTACGCTTCTAATTTAAGCGACTTCCGTTTTCTTTTTCTTTCACTTCTCTTGTAACTCCATTTTGCCATTTTTTGCATCATTTCATTCTTTCTCATTCGCTCCCCTAGCACCCTCTAACTCCTTCATCCACTCTTCCCCCAAACCGTCCTCCCCTAGAATCTTTACCACATTCTCTTGCTAGCTTCCTTTATCTTCCATTCCTCTCCTACATCCTTCCAATACATGCTCCCACGTTTCCTCTTCCTATTCACAGATTCTGCACTTCCTGTTCTCTTTCTTTTCCCAATACATAACTGCTCTTACCTCGTTTCCCAATCTACATCTTGCTTTCTGGTCCATATTTTCTCTCCCCATCCCTTTTCTAAATACTTTGGTACTCCTTTCTTTTTTATCATCTTATACCATTTATTATATTTTGATTCCTCAATCATCCCCCATCTTTCTATTAATTGTCTTTCCCTCTCCCTTTTTTCCACTTCTTCATATTTGACTCCTAACCCGTCTTCTATATCTCTAGCCTTAAAAAACTCCCTCCTTTCTTCTTTTCATCTCGTTAATTCCACCGCCCTCCCTCTCCTTTCTTCAACCTCCATCAAACACTTTATCGCTAACTTCCCCCCCCCCCTCAGCTTCGTCTCAAAATTCCATGCCCTCTTTCCCGCTCTAGTACTTAATTTATCCCTTTGCGCTTCTTCTCTCACCGTATATCTCGGCGTCCTCCAGTCTACCCCTAGCGTCCACCTTATATACCTTTCTTGTAAACTCTCAATACCTTTCCTTTCTTTCCATCCCCATATCTCTGCTCCATAACCTAATACCGGCCATACCAGCGTATCAAATAACCACATTCTCCTTCTCCAATTTTTTTAAACATTCTTTTTCCTATCGCTCATATCTGTATTATTACCCCTGCTGCTTTTTATCCTTTCTCTTATATGAGCTCTATGATCTCCATTTGCTTGCAAGGTATATCCCAAATACTTAAACTCTTTTACTTCTTCTAATTTTATTCCCTTCCATCTCCCCGTCCATTCTTTCTTTCTTCCCCCTCCTGTTCTAAACCTCATTATATTTGACTTTTCTACATTTAAATTCAACTTTTTTCCATCTAAGTATTTCTCTGATCCTGTAATTAATCCCGCCATCACTTCTTCATCCTCTGCCATCAACACTATATCGTCTGCGTATGCCACTGTATATATCTTTTCGTTCCCTATCCTAACTCCTCCCCACCCTTTTCTCTTCATACTCCCTTTATTAATCCCTCTCGTATCCCCCTTTTCACCATAACTTTTTCTATCTCGCCTCAGTCTAATGACTTTAATGCCGCCTTTAAGTCCACGAATATTGCTACCATTGCCCCTTTCTCCAATTAATCCTCTTATTTACTTAGTATTCAGAACATATATGTTGTCCATCACCCATATTTCCATACTTCATTAGGAATCTCATCTATACCAGGTGCCTTTCCATCTTTCACCATCCCTAATACCTTGACTATTTCCTCCCTTGTAATGTCCTCCTCCTCATCTGTTTCCCTACCATCTTTTCCTCCTTTCCTAACTTTCCTCTCTACCTCTCCTAGTAATTCCATAAAATATTTTTTCCATTCTACCATGTCAATATCCTGGTTTACTCTTTTCCTTCTTTTTCGCTCTCTATTTACTACCTTCCAAACCTCTTCTCCCGTCCTAGCCATCCACTTCTATCCCCTCCTGCACTAACTTCTTTTTTGCTTGTGCACTCTAATACTCCTTTTATTTCTCCTATCATTATTTCCATTTCCTCGTTTACATTTCCTTCCCCCATTTTGATATTCCTGACTTTTTCTTTAAACTGTTCTTTAACTTCCATTGACCAATCCCCTCTTCCTGCTCTTCTTACTTCGCTTTCTTTTTAGCCTTATTGTTATTACTCACTTCTCCTTCTACTGTCACTATTATGGGAAAGTGATCCGAATCTATATAATTCCCTAACTCTAGTTTCTTGACCTTCTCTCTTACCTCGTCGTACACTACCACATAATCAATTAACGTTCCCCTTTTTCCTCCAGAACGTGTATATTCCCCTTCCTCATCCCCCTCTATACTCCCGTTTAGGATAAACCATCCCATCTCCCCTAGGCTCTTTAACAACTTCGTTTCCTGCCCATTCAGTATCTTGTCTTTGGATTTTCTTCCTCGCACTCCATCCCACTCCCTTCCTCCTCTATCTCCTGTTCTCGCATTAAAGTGTCCTCCTATTATAAGCCTAATCTCTTGCTTATTTTCTTCCATCAGTTCTCTCATCTCCTCTTCTACTATTAATCCTTCTTTATGTTCTTTTGACTCTTTTTTATCCTTCTCTGTTATACATCCGTTCCTTACTCCCATCACCATTCCTCCCATTGCTCTGCCTTTTTTATTCTTCCTCTTTGCATTTTGAACCTGCCATTTGTAAACTCTTGGTAATCTTGGGATGAATAACATCTAAGGAATTATTATTACTAGTTACTATGTATTCGTATAAAAAACTTTAATTATTAAAGTAAAGAATTAACGACACGTTTTTATTTATTATTGGACTATACAGGGTGTCCCAGACTCAAGTGTCCGGACCTTTCCCAAAAATCAGTTGAAGTTTTAGTTTTTGAGTTATAAAATATTCAAGCTGGTTCAATCAGGAGCGCCGTATAAACAGTCGTGTGTGCTTGAGCGGGATTCAAAAATAGTGTTCTCCCGTCGCTAACCCCACCTCTGCGGTCGCTTCGATAACACTAAGCGTGGGAATCCCGCTCACGCACATACGACTGTTTATACGGCGCTCCTGATTGGTTCAGCTTAAATATTTTATAACTAAAAAACTTCAACTGATTTTTGGAAAAGGAATTTTCTATTTATTTTTTTTATTTTTATACAGCTATATAAGTCCGGACACTTGAGTCTGGGACACCCTGTATATAGGACGCGTAATATTCACCAGCAGATTCACACAGTATTATCTTCATGTCTCCCTGGATCTGCAATCTGCATTCTATATGCATCAGTTCAGATTTTTAGAATTATAATTATAAATTAAAAACTTAAAATACCGTGGCACGAACCGAATCTCAGGTATTCGACATTCGATCAACGGGCTGATATAATCGAAAAAACGGATCCGACCGTAGCACAGATCGAATGTCGGTTTTCGACATTCAATCGACATGCCGATCAAATCGAAGAAACCGATCCGGCGACAGTGCACGTCCAAGATCGCTTTACGACATTCGATCGACCCGCCGACCGAATCGAAAGAACCGATCCGACCATGACACGGATCGAATGTCGGCTTTTCGACATTCGATCGGTGTGTCGATCGAAGCGAATAAAACGATCCGATCTTAGCATGGATCAAATGTCGGTTTTTCGAAATTCGAAGTGCGTCCAATGTCGGATCGAAATCGGATCGACTTTTTTTACACACGTCTAGTTAAGGGGGGGGGGGGCGGTTAATTCATGCAAAAAAGGCACATTTTTGTGAATTTTTTTTGACGAAACAAATAAAATGTATGTATTAATGGTAATAGTACATTAAAGTATAACACTCGAAGAATATTGTGTACAATTTTCATAAAGAGATATTTAAAAATACGGCAATGGCAGCATTATTTGTAAGTGTCTCGAAAAAAAAAGTTGAATTGCGGTGTCCTTCATAACTCGGTGCTGGATCATCCGAAATCAAAAAATCAAAGTTCTTTCGTTAGATAATAGTTTTCTCCAGGTAACGCTGGGAGGGGTTTTTCAAAATTTCAATGTTTCACTTTTTGGGAACACTTTGCAGTGAAAAACGCGATTTTTGCGAAAAAAATCGGCTAATTTGTTATTGTGAAATAAGAAATATTAACAAATTTGAAAAAAACTCTCCAGCGTTACCTCGTAAATTATATACAGAAATAGTGTTCCAAATTTCAAAAGGATCGGTGCAGTAGTTTTCAAGTTATGAGGGACACCGTCTTTGGAAACGTGAGTTGTGGGAAAAACGCTTTAAAGTTTTGAACACTAAAAAATTTGGAATAAAACGTTCATTAACGAGTTTTGTCGGTTTACCTCATACTGAATCATCGATGCCAGGTCCATAAAGGATGTTGCTATCATTTATGATGTCTAAAGCATCTTTTTGCAGCGAGCGGTCCACACGTGCTAAAAGAGCTGGACTTGAGAAATTTCCCCTCGCTGCCGACCTCTGCTCTACACTGACTAAATATACAGTACGCTAAGTCATGTTGGAGACGCGGTTGCTTAAACCGCTGTATCTTCGTTAGTTTTACTCCGATTTATCTCAAATTTTCACACAATATTTTTGAAAGGTTCTCCATTCAGAAAATCAAATAAAAAAAATGCAAAAAAAAGTTTAAATACCTTACCCCCCCCCCCCCCTTAATAAGTTTGAAAACAATTTTGTTATAGCCTATAATTTGTATTTTACTAGAAACAGGCCACCTGTATTTTTTGTCAGAACGAATCATAAGGTCTACTCTGATTTTTGCTGGCAATTCTTCCGTAACAATTCAATGCTACCATGCTTTTTCTTTAATTCAAGTACCAAGCTCATACGGAGTTGTACTAACGTTTTTAGAGTTCATTTCGAAATTTGAAACTAGATTAGTGTTATGATTAGGTCCAGTGTTTGACTGAAAAAGTTCTGCCGACGTCTCGAAATCAGGAAATGTAAAAGTACTGGGAGTTAATTGAAAGTGCTTATATGCTGGGTTGTAAAAACACAACCAGTACTCGATAAATAATTTAAATACAAAGTATGTGGTATTTTTTTTGCCAAATATGCTGATGAATTTGTCCTGCCAGTAACATCGGTAGAACTTTTGTCATGACTGGTAGTAGTGAAATTCCAGGTTGCATTTTATTCAAGTCATTTTCATTGCAGTAATTTTGAGAAAAAAAACCCGTTTTACTTTTGTACTGCGTGGATGGTCCATCACTCTGGAAGTGAACAATCTTTAGATCTGGAACAGAAAACCGAATCTGCAGCTTTAACATGTCCCAAGTATAAAGATAACCTTTCCCTTCATTTCCTATGCAAATCGCAAATCAGTTCAAAAATTAATAAATCAAATATGAAAAATCTTCAATTCCTTAAAGTTCTCATTTTTCTAGATAAAAAATTTAGTCTATATTTAAAATTATTTTATCTTCAGGCATTCCTGTCCTTCAATCTCAACATCCTCATCCAACCCTGAAACCCGTTCTTTACCAGAAGTAATTCCAACAGTTTCTAACAATAAAAGGAAGTATAATGAGGCAGAGTACGTCAAGAAGTATCAAGAAAAAATCATTAAAACTCCTGCATTACATAATGATCAAAAGAGGAAACGTAAAGAGGGAAATGGAAAGAGGGAAGCTGAAGGTAAAATTAACAGAATTTTGGATCTAACTCCTTACCAACGACAAATTATTAGGCAAACAAAGATGAAGGCAAAACGTACAGAGCGAGCAAGGGAAAAAGAAGAAATGTCCATTGAATCATCCTCAAAAAATTCAAAAGCTACACATACAAGAAGAAGGAAGGTATATTTCAGAATAAATGTTCTGTCTTTAGAAAAATATCTGAAAATAAATAAGAAGCGAGAAGAAAAGTGGAGGAAGAGGTAACACAGATGTCAAAACAAAAAGAATCTCAAAATTTTGACGCCTGAAGAAATCGCAAAGAACACTTTAAAGGAGGGGAAACCTGCAGTATTTAGGCGTATTGTTTTTTGTGAATCTTTGGTTGGTGAAGCTGAATTAAAAACATTGCTCAAATGGTTTCGGGGAATGTTGAAAACAAAATACAGAGTAATGGGAGATGCTAATGTCTTTGTTAGCAATTAATTTCAGCGCAAGAATATGTCAGGAAAGGAATTTATTTTGAATAGAACTAATGTGCAAGAAACTATAAAGAAACAGGGACAATCGATGCGAAAAAGACATCACTTGGGCACTTTTAGTAATTTACATACAAAATTTTGCGAACGGGTGGAGTAGAAAATTAGTGGGACAACATTTTTTAGTTTAAGACTGTTTTGGGTTGTAAAGTGCCCACCATCGGCTTGGGACTCATGTAGTTATAAAGAACACGACAATTTTCCATTTTTAATGGACAAATTAGCATCAAATAGAATTATTAATACTAAAAAATCGTCAATTTTCATCGAGTCCATGACATGTAACCCAAAATCCGAAGCATACAGGCATTGAGTATGTAATTCTTGCAAAGAGAAATGTGCTCCTGAAAAACAAAGTATTGAACCTTTTTGGTTTTGTAGGTGGCAAACTGTCACTGAATCTCAAACGTAGGGCGAAAAATTTGATATATAATGTAAAAAAGATGAAGGAACACAAAATTGATCGCAATCTTACTGAATTAGTCCAAGAAATAAATTTACGCCTGTCTAGTTTTTAAAAACATGTCTAGGATACAGACCACCAACACAACACAATATTTACTTTACGAACTAATTAGAGAGTGTGTAAAGTTTTCATTGTTATCAATTTTTCGCAAACTTATGAAGGTAAACACGCGCGGCAAGTGCAATGTGCACAGTTTGGAGCTCAGACGATAGCGAGTCAGACTTCCGTGCAGGAGGACTAGCTTTCAATCCCCGAGCCGGTAGCAATGGAAAACTTTCTATGTATTCCTACCGGGGCTTTAGTGGTTCGGAATCCACTTAATACTGTAGGTCCACTCAGAAGAGGCTGGTTACCTCCCAAGGATTGAAAGCGCTCCATGTCGAGACATGTCGAGTCTAACCTTGGGGGTCACTAGTCGATTTTGAGAAGACTCGAAAATGAGTCAGCGATCTCCATACGTAGAGGTCCAATGTCGAGGGGACTAGCGCTCGGTGGTCGCTGGATCTAGTTGATTTTTATTTCTAGCATACATTTTGAGATCATCTATGTAAAATACATGATTGACCTTACGCTTTCGATATCAGGGGTTGCCGCAGAAGTAGAAGTAGGCAATAATGTCAGGCAAAAGAGTAGAGGGCTCATGGTGTCGCCCTGAAAGACACCTCTGTGAAAGGTGACGCTGTTAGTTGTCACACGATGTTTTCCAGATGAGATAGTAAATAGGGGTTTGCAAAAACGGCGTCAATCACTCTATGCACTGTACGTCCTTCCACCAACCACTCCGGAATAGGCTCTTCCGACTTAAGGTACGAGGTGAAAATGCGGGCTAGGTGCTGGTGGGTTACAGCAAACTTCTTCCACTAGAAGGTCCTTGATAACATCTGGTCCCGAGCGGAATAGTTCTGCATGCCTTTTAATACTTTTTTCACCTCCTTGGTAGTGATAGGTGGGCATTCCTCATCAGGCGTTATGAGGACACTGCACAGCTACTTGAAGCTATTTATGTTCCTTGTGTCTTCTTTCAACGGATGCTGGACTTCGTAGACATCTCTTCAAAAAGGCCTCAACCTCCTCTGGTTTTGGGCGGGTGGTCGACAGAAACTGAAGGGTCTTGGAAGACTCGAGAGCATATTGTTGACAGAATGCGGATACTATCTGACGCTGGGAGAAGTCTAGAGCGGAGGGAGAGGGGGGTCAGAGAAAATAAACAGTTTTTTCTAACCCACCTCTCCCTCCGCTCTAGACTTCTGCTTGCGTCATATAGTATCCGTATTCTGTCAAAAATATGCTGCCTGATGGCCAGCAGCTTTGACTTGTTGAGTGCGTGATGACGGATCCGCAGTTCGCGCGCGAACTGTCGGACCTTGGCAGTGCAAATCCTGCCAATTGCAAAATATTTAATTTGTTCGATACACCCTATTATACACACTACAATTGATAGTGCAGAGGTCGGACTCTTCGAAAAAATCTCCACGAAGCTCGTCATCCAGTTTAGCCAGAACTTTGGGCTTGAGAGGAACCTGGATGTTGATGTTTCTCCTGGTCCTAAAGCATCGCTCTTCCACTATTGGATGCCTACCCGCGATGGGTCTCAGTGTCGCCTCTCTTTCTTTGTTGCCGGCTTGATGCGAAAACTGCAAGAGCTCTGGATGTTTCTCGCACCACAGAGCATGCAGTCGCGCAATGTAACCTTTTCGTTTAGGAGCCATACTAATATCGTAGCACTCTAGCAGGTCGCCTCTGAGTCGATCCGTCCACTCAAAAGTATTGAGACTTTGCCGGTCCATCGCATTGACTCTGTCCTAATTGGTTCCCCCCAACTCTAGGGTAGTCGGCATTTTTGTCGAACCCATTATCGGGAAACCTGCGCATTCGATTGTTTTGAACCGCACTTACAACTATGTTTGGTGTTATCAGTGTTTTCCCCACGAGCAGCTAGGGAAAAGGATTCGTCCATCCTTGTAGAGCCCCGCATGCAAGGATAAGGCTGCATGCTCTGAGATGTCGCCCGGTATCCAAGAGTCACCGTTTAAGACACCTCACCTAGGTGCGATTCAGCTTTTGGCACGGTGGATACGTCTCCGCTTGAGGACTGGTTTTGCGGAACCGGCAAACTTGCATTGATTTTAATAGGATCTTTCTTCAATTTTCATTTTCAGGTAGATATCGTTTGAAGTTTAGAGATGAACTGACTTTAACCTCTCCAGTAGTCTCTTTTATCTTATTCCACATCGACTCAGTAAGCTACTTAGCCAGCCAAAGCCCCATTCTAACATCAACGACCAGTACCAGTAAGTCATCCCCCACTCCATCATCGCCGGCCAATGATAAATCAATGCGGGATAACATAAAACAGTGAACTGTGAAGATTCAATTCATTTGATTTCTAGTCACCGACTGGACGTAGAAATATTTCATTTTTGCTTATTATCGCTTAGATACATACCGTCCTTCTTAGGACGATAGGAATATTCTTTAAAACGAAACCTCAACGACTGCATAATGGGTACAAAACGAAAGGAGATTACTGAGTTAACTACTGAAATAAAGAAAGAAGTTTTGAACTTACTGAATAAAGCTGATAGTCAACGAAAAATCGCTGAAGCTTTTTCTGTAACGAAGTCAACTTTTGGGATCATCGGTAAAAACAGAGTCGATATTCTAAAAGCCTGGAATGAAAACTGCAACAGCGAAAGAAAGCGAAACTTAAGTGAAACTGAAAATGAAGAGCTTAACAACTTGGTTTTTGAGTTTTTCTGTAAATGTCATTCTATCGATATTCCATTCAGTGGACCAATGCTCCAGGCAAAAACTAAAGAAATAGCAGAAAACCTTGGTGTAGAAAAATTCCAAGCCAGTAACGGTTGGTTGGAGTATTTTCAAATACGAAACAACTTTAATTTTCGGATTCTCTGTGGCGAATCAGCAGCAGCTGATACAGAAGTATCAGCAGAATGGAAGTCAAAATTGCCGATTTTATTGAAGGACAAATTGAAGCCATTGGCCATCGGAATTGCTGAACGTCCTCGTGTGTTCAAGGCAAATAGAGTCGATCCAAAAACTCTTCCCGTTACTTGTCGTTCCAATAAGAAGGCATGGATGACTGGAAATGTATTTGTGGAGTGGCTCACCGAGCTGAATCAACAAATGGTAAAGTCGAAACGGAATATCCTGTTACTTGTTGATAATGCCACTAGTCACAATTGTACAAAAATATTGAGCCTTGTAACAGTAAAATTCCTTCCACCTAATCTAACATCGGAAGTCCAACCGCTGGATCAAGAAAAATACGAGCTGTTAAAGCTCGTTATCGTAAAAAAATGCTGCAACATCTTATTACCGTTGCTGAAGACTGCGATACACGATCTCAGTTTCTCAAACCAATGTCAGTCTTGCACGCAGTTCGTTGGGTAAATAGTGCCTGGCAGGAAATTTCACCAGAAACAATTAAAAAATGCTTTCAACGCTCAGGTTTCATAGAAAGAACAGAGAGAATCGATGAAGACGAAGATGTAGGCTTAGCTGAGGTGTTGAATTCTTTTCCAACTGCAATTCAAAATGACGTACTATCAGTTGATGAGATTATAAACGCCGATGCTGAGTTGATTCTTCATGAAGAAATACCTACTTCACCTGAGCATATTTTAGAATCAATTCTGCAGCAAAAAGAACACTCTGATGCCGAGTGTTATGATAATGATAACGATGAAACTGTAAACGACGACAGTACGCCAGTGCTAACTCATAAAGAAGCTCTACAATATTTAGCGCAACTTCTGAGGTAATCTTCCAGTCACCAGCCTCACCTAATGGACAGTTTGTTTAAGATGCAAAATAACATCGAGAAACATCTCTTCTCTGCAGCAGTTACCAAGCAAATGAAAATTAGTGACCTTTTGTCAACTCTAAAGAATGAAGTAGTTGGAGATGTTACACTGAATTTACCATCCAATTTGTCTCATTTGATACATATCGGCCTTTTTTAGGGTCAACAATTATTTGTTACGAGGAACACTTGAGAATTATTGAAATGTTTATTATCTAATACATACCCTGACTTCCAAAAAAGGGGTTTCAGCATTTATAAATTTAATTTTTTTTTCTATTCAAGTTTCAAAAAGTTCCAGCTTCTCAAAATAATGTATTTTGCTATTTATTGTATTCACTGGTGCGTACTAGTATGCATTATGAAAAAAACAGGGGTTTCGAAATATAACTTCTATAAGTTGGCCACAGGCCCAAGTTGGCCACAATTGTCGTCATCTGCCTCGAACAATTCTAAAGCTTTTGAAAGTTGGGAAAATTCTCATCAGTCGAGGAAATGAAGCGCAACTTTCGGTTACATTTTGATAAAAGCAGGTTCAAAAGACTTTTTGATAGTTTT
>CAKNYM010043740.1:25553-59524 GCA_932195095.1 Andricus curvator | reverse complement strand
TTTGTTTGTGTAATCGTTTTGTATTAGGGATTTTTTAACATTTTGTATTTCTTTTTGTAAGTTATCTTTATCTGTTATGGAGACAGCTCTGTATACAAGGGAATTGATGACCGATTGCTTTTGAGATGGGTGATGGTGGGAGGAGGCATGTAGGTATCTGTTTGTATGGGTAGGTTTTCTGTAAACTTCATGTCCTAATGTGTTATCAGATCGTTTGTAAACTAGTACGTCCAAGAAAGGCAATTTTCCGTTTTGTTCTATTTCCATGGTGAATTTGATATTAGGGTGTAATTGATTGATGAAATCGAAGAACTTGCGTAGTTCATCAAGTCCATGTCTCCAGATGACAAAAGTGTCGTCAACGTAACGGCACCAAAATTCCGGTTTAAGCCTGGATTTGTTAAAGATTTTAGTTTCTAGATTTTCCATGAAGATGTTGGCTATTACAGGTGAGATTGGAGATCCCATTGCTGCTCCTGAGGTTTGTTCATAGAATTCGTTATTGAAAGAGAAATAGGTATTAGTGAGACAGTGTTCTATCAATGGTGTGAGATTGGAGGGGAAGTTTGCAAAGGATTTGATAATATCGATTGTATCAGAGATTGGTACTTTTGTAAAGAGAGATACTACGTCGAAACTCACTAGGATGTCTTGGGGTTGAATGTGAATCTGTTGTATTTTTCTGATGAAGTCAAAAGAGTTTTGGACGTGTGTGATGGAGTTTCCTGTAAAAGGATTCAGTTTTTTGGCGAGAAAGCGTGCTAGGTTGTAAGTTGGTGAGTTTATTGCGCTGACGATCGGTCTGAGTGGGATGTTATTTTTGTGAATTTTTGGGAGTCTATAAAGTTTTGGAGAGATGGGATTAGTAGGTTTCAATTTAGATATTGTTTCGCTGTCAAGATTTGAGTCTTTTAGAAGGGTTTTTGTTTTTCTGACTATTGTTTTTGTAGGGTCTTTTTTAAGTTTTTTATATGTATCGTCAGTGAGAAGGTCCATGATTTTGTTGTTATAGTCTTCTTTATTCATTATTACTGTTGTATTTCCTTTGTCTGCGGGTAATATTATGATGTCTTTATTCTGATTGAGTTCTTTAATAGCTGTTTTTTCTTGTTTTGTTAAGTTTGAGGAGGGAAGTTGGGCTTCACGTAAAATGTTGGCCGTCCTACGACGTATGTCATTCGCTTGTTCGGGCGGAAGGGTATATATTGTGGATTCCAAATTACTGATAATTTCTTCTTTCGGGATTTTGGAGGGAGCTACTGCAAAGTTATGTCCTTTAGATAAGGCTGAAATCATTTCATTGCTAAGAGGATGGTTGGAGATGTTTTTTACTGTGTTAGTTAATGGTGCGTGCCTTACTGGAAGTAATTTGTCAAATTTTGTTTTTTGTTTTTGAGTGCAAAAATCTTTAATCCGTTGGGATTGGTCAAATGATATGCGGTCCAATGTGGACCAAATGTCAAATCTGAGAGTGTTTGATAGGAAAAGTTGAAGTTTTAATAGTTTTTTGGAGGTAGTGTGCAAGGCAAATTTGGTATGTTGTATTCTTTCTTTCAAGAGAAGCAAACTTGTTTTATGTAGAATTGATTTGGATTTAGATGTTCCTAAATGGTTTTTTAACTGTAAGAAATTTGGGACGATGTTATTGTCCCTACACCGTTTTAAGAAAGCTAAAGATGTTAGTAGCTTACCTTGAGAAGACCTGAGCTTACTGAAAGTGTTAGTTTTAGTAAGAAAACTCTCCCCGTAGAGTTCTTTAATAATAGATTTAAGACTTTCACGATGATCCATTATAATAAATTTAAATTAAAAATTCAAAGATTTTTCGGGTTTCAATCGTGTGCGAAACTATGAATGTTGCCGATGTTTCGTGAACATTGCAGTTCACTTCTTCAGGGCTGACCCGAAAAATCTTTGAATTTTTAATTTAAATTTATTATAATGGATCATCGTGAAAGTCTTAAATCTATTATTTCAAAATCATTTGACATAAAGGACACACTGCGACACTGGCAGGCATTATCACTGGCGACTAAGTAACGTTAGTTATGAGGTTATGATATAGCGCCTGGAAAACCGCAGTAAAACATTTAACGAGCCAAATCGATGTATAGAATTCCTGAAAATAAAATAAGAATCTAACGATCAAATTTGGACAACGACCACAAAATTCTCCTATTGCAATTCCTAAAAACGAAACAAAAATTTGTTTCTTTGGACAAAAATAAAAAAGAGGAAAGAAAAATGAGAAGGCAACCAACCACATCCCCTTCCTTCTCTTTTTTTTCTTTTTATTATTATCAAATCACAATATGAAAGCATGCATAATATTTACCAACGTTTCGGTGCTCATACAGCACCCTTATCAAGGTAAGAAAAATTAGAGCAGGTGGGAACAGCAACGAAACAACGACGCTATCTCCTCGATACCTGAGATCTAAGTGTGGGTCAAAAGGCAAATCCGTTATAAACAAACAAGAAGTAAGAGAAAATCAAGACTCATGAAAACCTATTGCTAAATGTAATTAATAATACTAGAATAACTTTTGTTCAATTCATCCAAATCAGTTTAAAAATTAATAGACAACTTATTTTGTTTTTTTAATATAAAGCATTTCCATGAATTCTCTCTTTCTCTCATTATTTTCACTATGTAAAATTTCAACATTATCCCAGTCAAACTCATGGTCAACATCAACAAACCCTCTCGTATTTCTAACAAGAACACTCTCATAAACAACACCACCTTTTTTAAATTTATCTGAAGGATCTTTACAAAAAGTTATTATTGAATCCATTTTAAATGGCATACGGAAAATAGTATGAATATCAAATTTCTTCAACATGAATTCAATAGTTTTCGAAATTTGACCAAAAAAAGGAAGAACAAAAGTATTAAAAGAACTATATTCTCTCAATTCCTTCTGATTATCTGTGGATAAAATGTTACTTTGATTGTTTTTGATTTGTTCAATTCTAATTGTGATATGTTGCTCAATTAACTTTTTTGGGCAATGATTAAGAAAAAGGATATTCCTAACAATATTCAAATTCTATTTGTGAAATGAAATGTGGGACAAACTCAGAGCTCTGTCAACTAAGTTTTTGATTACTGCAATTTTGTTTTGAGAAGGATAAGACGAAAAGAAATTTAAAATTCTACCTGAATATGTACTTTTCCTATATCAATTGGTAATAATATTACCATCCTGACCTTTAATTACTTCTATGTCCAAAAAACTGATTATATTATGTTTCTCTATTTCATGGGTGAATTGAAGTTCTGGATGAAAAGTGTTAAAAGCATCAATAACTGCGTGCAACTTTGTTAGAAGAACACATAATAAGGTTTCATCAACGTACCGAAAGTAAAAGGGCAAAACAAAATCTAGCTTCTTGAAAGCAAAGACCTACAAATCTTCCATAACTATTACTGGTAAAATCGTAGAAATGACTGAACCTATGGGAGTACCAAACTTTTGCCTATAAAAAGATCCATTCAATTTAAAATAAGTTGAGTTCATAATGAAAACTATCCCTTTGATAAAATCTTTTTCACTTAATCGTTGACGTGTTTTTATATTGTCCCATCTATTTCAAATTGCCTGTTTAACCAATTCAAGGGGTATACTTGGAAAAATTGCAACGACATCCAAAGAAATCATTACATGGTCATCAGGAACAGTTTTTTGAATAATAATTTTGTGGAATTCCCAGCTATTTTCAATATTGTATTGAGAAGCTGTAATGGAGTCTTTGAGTATCAAATTAAAGTTTTGTTCTAAACATTTCGTGGGAGTGTTAATAGTTGAAATAACCATGCTCGAAGGATAGCCATCTTTATGAATCTTTCTCAAACCATAACATCTTGCAAGAACCGTGTTTTTGGTATTTATGTCAGTCCATCTTATATCTTTTTCTAAAAGTCCTTTCTTTCTCCAATTGTCTAGAATCTTGAAAGTGTCTCTTTTTAATTCTTTTAACGGATTTTCATTCAATGAATCAAAGTTATCACGATTGGAAAGTAAATCCTCCATATCCCTAATATAATCTTATTTCTTCATACAAACTGTAATATTGCCCTTATCAGCATTCATGCAAATTATATCAGGGTTGTTTTTAAGGAAACCTTTCGCTATCTTGAAACCTTCAGAAATTTTACGATCAATACTACTAATGTGCAAACAATTCTTATCAACAAAGCTCTTGGACAAGTGTAAAACCTTGTTTCCGAAATCCTGTTGATCTAATATTGGAATTTTGTGTATACGTTATTCAACATCTTTTACTATTTCCATCATTTGTTTCGATTTACTTTTCATCACATGGTTACTAAAACCTTTACCTAATCTGAGAATATCTATAACCGAATCAGGAATTTGAATATTTGGAAAATTTACAAACCAAGGATCCTTTTCTTTTTCTTCAAAAATCTTGTGTAAATTTAGATTTTGCTCTTGAACATTATTTTGTTGATCAATCAAAATAGAAAGTTTTTTCTCATGTTTTTTATCATTGTTTAAAAATCTTCGATTAAGGAAAATCGGATGTTTTAAAAGATCAATGATTTTATCTTGTTGTAAACATACTTCTAATTCACTTCTAATTCTAGAAATTTTTACTTTTAAAAAATTAACATGATTTGAAACATCCTTGATCAGTAAATTCAGCATTCAGAGTTTGAAATTCTTTGAATTTTGTTCAAATTGTCTATTGCAAAAATTACTGTGGAAAGCAAAATCACGCAATTTGTTATCCAAGAAAAATATTTTTTTATGTAAAACGTAGTTTCTTCGACATTCAATCAAAAATCTTTTCTGAAGGATACTGCCTCTTAATTTTTGGTTCATATCACACCATAATTTAACCTTTCTGAAGGCTTCAGGACCATATGTAACTTTGATCTGATTAAAAAACATAATGTTAAAAAAGGGCGTCAGAAATGACCTCCAATCCAAGTCAGCTAAATTGAAATTTAAGAATGTTAAATTACACTAAAATCAAATTCAAAATCCCATTTAACGTCCAATACTCAAGTTAATGTATAGAATTCCTGAAAATAAAACAAGAATCTGACAATCAAATTTGGACAACCACCACAAAATGCTCTTATTGCAATTCCTAAAAACAAAACAAAAATTTATTTCTTTGGACAAAAATAAAAAAGAGGAAAGAAAAATGAGAAGGCAGGTTGGTTGCCTTCTCATTTTTCTTTTATCTTTTTTATTTTTGTCCAAAGAAACAAATTTTTGTTTTGTTTTTAGGAATTGCAATAGGAGCATTTTTGCTATCCGGAAGAAACCTGTGAAATGGCTAGGAATTTTTGTCGTAGAGTTTCAGTGGTGATTCTGAACAAAAGACATTATCTGAATAACCTAAAATTTGGAGAGCTTTCTGCTGTCGGGCGGATAAAATTTTCACTCACTTTTAGAATCGGCTACTTAAGAAAAGAGCTTTTTGACCCACTCTACTGCGTATATCACCCTAGATCTACATGTCATCTTAAAAAGTCTCGGATAGGAGGAAAAATCAGTAATAATTTATAGCGAGATGTGCAATAACGGGAATATATACTTGAAATAACTCAAAGAAAAGAATTATTGATGTAATTAAAGACTTTATTTCATTTTATTACTTACGTTTACATTATTTTTAGACATTTGCGCACAAAAAACGCATATCCATACTATTTACCCTATGCCGTCTGCAGACGCTTTTTTAATAGAGGCGCTCGCATTTGCTTAGACCTTTGGCCAAGGGAGTGGAAAACTGCAGAAAACCTTTCCCGAGCTCAGCCGGTTACCGACAATTATCCGTCGTGCCCTCACTAAGTAAACACCATCTTAAGTGAACGTTTGTTTAGCAGCTGGAGAGGTCTAACATTCGACACATCTCCCCCGTCCAACTTTATTTTCCTGAATCCATTTAGCTGAAAGGAAAAGTAGAAATATAAAATAGTAGTAGTAAATAAATGATCAAACTCATTTCCGTATATATTTTAAATAAATATATATTCTTACCAGTTTTTTGAAAATAGGCATAAAATATTCAGGTATGAACCAAGTCACAGATTCCGTGCAAGGTGGAGAATCTAAAGAGCCTTTGTAAAATAGAAATATTCCTGGATTTCCTGGATCCACAAAACTTGCTAAGGGAAACGGTTTTAGCACAGCTGTTGAATTTATGGATTGCACCTCATGTATAATTTTTTCCAGGTCCTCGAAGAAAGGTTGGGATTTCATATCTGGGTCCTGAAATTTGAAGGATGAGTCAATATTATAGGATTTTTCGCAGAGACAAGCTCAATTTTTTTTTCTTTTCTTTTAAATTTTTTTAGGACATGCGTTTTCAATAAGATTTCAAAGGATTTCAAAAAATTAGGAATATTTTTGTAACATTCAATGTATTTTTAGGAGTTTTAAAAGCTTCAAAGGATTTCAAAAAGATTTAAAATATTTTAGGGTATTTATGAAACGATTGTTTAGGACTTATAAGGTTTCAGGATATTTTAAGAGATTCCAATTGATTGAATAAAATTTCTGAGGATCTTAATGATTTTGTGAGATTTTAAAAGCCAATAATTTTAAGTGATTCCAAAAGATTTTAAAGATTGTAGGGTATTCCAAGGAATTTTTAACTTATTTCAATAATTTTCAGGGATTGCAACAAATTTCAGCAAACTTAGGGTACTTAACGAAATTCAGATGCATTTTCAAGAGATTAAAAAAATTGCAAGGAATTTCCAAGGATTTTAATGAATTTACGGAATTTGAAAAATGTTTATGCGGTTTGAAAAAATTTATCAGAATTTTTTAAAGATATGGAATAGTTTGACAGGACCTATGAGGTTTTAAGATTTTTCTAAAGTTTCGAATGGACTTTATAATGTATGTTAGGATTTCAATAGTTTTGATGGATTTTAAGAGACCTCAAAGCATTTTAATACAATTCACAGGATTTCAGGAAATAGCATCATGTTTCACAAAATTTCACGAGATCTTATAATATTCTAATGTATTTTACAGAATTTATTCACAATAAGTTAGGGATTTCGTAGGTTTTCAAGGATTTGAAGAGATTTTCAAATTTTTGTCATTTTATTTGCAATTCACCTTAAATTCTTAATAATTTATCCTGAATTCTTTAAATTTCTTCCAAATTCATTCAATTTTACTCAATGCAATAGATTTCTCATTTCATGTTTAGTTTTTATTTAATATATCCTGAAGCTTTTTAAACTTACCTTGAATTCTTAGTCATTTTTTCAGATTTGTTTGGATTCCCTTACATTTTATCTTAACACATTTCAAACTTGCTGAATTCAATGCAGTTTCTCATTTCTTCTAATTTTCGATTCACTTCAATTATGTTTTATATTCAGCTTGAATTTGCATGTATATCAACGAACTCTTGTTATTTTTTTAAATTCTCTTAAATGTTGAAAAGGATTAGGGATGTTAACCATTATTTTGAGAATTTTGGTGGACTTAAAATTTTTCTGACTTAAAGATAACCCAACGTGACTTTTCAAAAATGTAACTTGCCGGCGTAGTCATGACTCAACCCCAATTAATTTGGAATTAAGCCTGAGTTCTTATTAATTTATCATAAAATATTTTAAATTCTAATGCATTCTTTGGAATTCCCTTGAATTTTTCCAAAATTATTTCAAACTTACTAAATTCAATAAATTTTTGCATATTTTCGAATTTTTATATCATCATTACTCTAACTTTCCTGAAATTCTTTTAAATCCACTTCAAGTTTACTTGAATCAACTGAATTAAACATTTTTTTCGAAAACATCTAAGTTCTTTTGAACTTTTGAGCTTGAATTGTTTTAAAGTTTTAAGATTCCAGTTCTTTTGAATTTGTTTTAATTTTCAAGAAACCAATTTTCACGTTACTAATGCATTCAAAGATTTATTTATTCATTATTAATGTACATTAGTATTATGACTATAGATTTTTTAAATTAAAACAAATTCAAAAGAATTGGATTCATAAGACTTCAAAATGCTTGAAGTTTATTTAAAAAGGATTCAGATCGATTTAAAAAAAAATTCATGTCACTTTTCGTGTTAGAAATTAGTAGCTTTTGGTCACTTCTTCGGTTTGTGTATAGATTACGTTTTCCATGAAAAGTAGCCTGTGGCAGCCCTGAGAATAATGAATTAATATTTTTTTATTTCAATTTCTTTCATGCCATTTATGGAAGATTCTACATTAAGAATGTTACAAGGTCAGAATTATGGTCTTCAAATATCAGTGGTCAGGGAAAATTAAAAATTAGTATAGAAAAAATGAGGGAATTTTGAAAATGAATTTGTGCTGCCAGCCTAAGGGGCGATCATGTTACTTTTTCGCTCTCACTTCTACTATACTTCCACTTTTTCGAAATTCACGTTAGTAGTCTTTGTTTAAATTTTAATTGTCACAAAAATTTAAAACAAAGAACAACGTGAAATTTATAAAAGTTGAAGTGAAAATCAATGTGAAAATATTACATAGTCAGACCCACACCTCTTATTTTCTCACTTTCAGTTTTAGCAAGACAATGTTTGTGTATTAATACGTAAAAACAATAAATCAGCACTTATTAGAAGAAGGTATTTCAACTAATTAATTTGAACTTCTTACTTGGGATTCATTTGAAACCTGGAGCCACACTTTAAATGCTGCAAGACCGTCCTTCTGTGATTGAGCTTTCTCAAATGATTTCGATTCTCCCTTATAAAAATACAACTGCATCTCCATATCATACCTATTAAATAAAAATGATGACATGAAATTTAATATCGAACATTTTGTCAATGCTAGCGGCAATAAAAATACTAAAAGAACATTTTTGACTTACGAAATCTTGTCTTTATCCTCATGCTGATAATTTATGTTTTCCGTCCACTTTTTATTCGTGAAGTTGAAATAAAAATTATTAAAATTATAATGATTTTCAGTCGTGGTTCCATAAATTACTAAATTTGAATTAGTGAAAATTTGACTAATTGATTGACAAATCGAATATTTGACTAAGAAAATATTCATATTTTGACATTTCACGAATTAAATAGTAAATATTCACGAATTTATTATACCCACAAAAGTTCTTGAGTGAAAATGTTTACTGATTCTTCGGTAATTTTTGTTTGTTTGTATTTTTGGTTTGTTTATTCTGCGGAATATTTTTTAACCTTGAATAAGTAAGGTAAAATACATGGGTATGTAAATAATTCTAGTGTTTCCTCGTACTCTACTTACAAGTCTCACAATATTGCATTCTCATTGTGTCAATAAAGTTACAAATGCTACAATACCGCGTTTTTCTAAATAAACTTTTCAATTTCTGTTTTCAATTCAAATAGTAAAATGTCATCAGTAAAATTAGCGAAATTTAAATACTTCAAATTTAGAAAGTTTAAAAATTTTTTGGAAGACTTACCTTTTTTTGGGCCCAATGGAAAATGGTTTTTTCAAATACGTAATTCCCACGAAGGGGTCCACCAGTAAGCCTTGGAGGTTCTCCAGACCAATCAGCTTTTATTTCCACTGTATTATACAAATGGTAAACGAATGTACAGAATAAAACAAAGCAGACTTAAATTCATGATTTAAAATAATAAATCTTTAGTACCTGTGTGACCAGTATTTTTAATGGTCATTTTCTCTGGTAATTTATGAAAGTCTGTAAATTTCAATTTTTCCTTAATAGATGGGAAACCACCATTTTTGGGGTTTTGATCCAGAGGCATGGGAGATTGAAATTCCCCCTTACATTCTGGATAATCTTTGCCCCAGTTTTTCGCATCTTTATAACTGAATGCGCCTGGAAAAACGAATAAAAATCGGGAAGCTTTATTAATAACAAGCAATTATCTGAATTATTGCTTTTATTATTTGGATAATGTTTAAAGAATTAATGCTTTTTCATCAATCAACAAAATATAATCGTATCTCTAATGTGTATCCATTTACATTTATTTTTCATGGCAAATTATAAAATGTGTTTAAAAAAAGTTTTTGAAATTTCACTTACTTGCCCCTAAAATAAAACTGAAAAGAATAGTCGCTATCGAGTATCGCAGGTTCATTTCGAAACACTGCATTTTCTAAAAAATCATAAAGAAAACAATATTACAACTTAATATTTAGATATAAATTTTTAATTCTTACTTCTTTCTTGGTTCTCGTGAAGATCCAGCAGTGTGATGAATAAATTGTCATGTCTATAAATCGGATGCTAGTACCTTGAAGAAAGAATTTGCTCCTGAAAAAATGACTATATATATACGCCGACATTCTTATCTTTCTTATCTCGTTTTCTTATAGTTTATTATGCATCTGATTGTGTCGTGAATTTAGTTTTGTACATGTTCTTAAAATTCGTCGCATTCAAAATTTAATGATAACATAAGTGGAGAACACTAGATTATTGAGTAGGGGAACTCCACCCCACCACCCTACGCCCACCACATGGAGGAAAAACTTAACCTGAGTGCAGTTCCACCGACCAAGCTTCGGCGCGGTGGCGTCGCTTATACGTGAGTGGCGCGGCGTATCCAAAGGCTTAGAGGTGGAGGGGATATGCAGGAGTAAGCGAGGAGTCCGAGAGTGGGTCCGCGTTCTCTTTCCAACCTATGTATCCCCTCCACCCCCAAGCCGCTGGATAGGCCGCGCCACTCACGTATAAGCGACGCCACGCTGCTGAAGCTTGGTCGGTGGAACTGTACTCATTGAATTAAAATTCTTTCTCCTTCATATCTTCATGAAAGACTCTTCTTACTTTGTACATTTTGCTGTGAAAAATAACTATATTTAATGCTTAAGTAATCTCAAATTGAAAGCTTAATGTAAAATCTTTCAACTTCAAAACATTCAGATTAAAGATTCTAAATATATAACTATTTAAAATTTAATAATACTAGAACATTGTGCATGCTACGCGCGCCCTTATTACCCTTTCTTCATTCAAAACTCGGTTTATTTTCCAACATTTTTTTATGGATTTTACAGAAAACCTTATCTTACTTACAATTCTTTAAAATTGGCAGATTATTTTTTTCATTGACATAATATGACTCTCCGCGTGTGTAATAACATAATCTAACACCGAACTTATAATGTTTTTAACTTTTAAAAAACACAAAAAATACATTTTCAATTTATTTCTAGATGAACTATTCATCAAGGTATTTTCTAAACATTTTATTTATTATTTTTTCTAACTGAAAATTTAACTATTCCATGTTTTGTTGAACATTTATCTTCCTCAGTTCAAAATTCAACTATTTTGTTGAAAATTTCTACATTTGCTTAAAAATTTCTATATTTTGTTGTAACTTTGTCTTTTAGGGTAGAAAATCAATCTTTTTGGTGACTAATTCACCTTTTTGGTTGAAAATTCATGTATCTTAATGAAAATTAATCTTTTTCGGTGGAAAACTAATATTTTTGTTTTAAAATTGATTTCTTTGGCTTGAAAATAAATTTTTTTGAATTGAAAATTAATTTTTTCAACTGAAAATTCAACTATTGCATGTTTGATTGAACGTTAATTTTCTTCAGTTGAAAATTAAACTATTCGTTTGACAGTTTCTGTGTTTGGTTGAATCTTTGCGTTTTGCGGTAGAAAATTAATTTTCTTGGTGATTATATAACCTTCTTGGTTGAAAATTCATGCATTTTGTTAAAAATTATTCTTTTTTGGAAGAAAATTAATCTTTTTGGTTGAATATTCATTTATTTGGGTGAAAATGAGTTTTTTTTATTGAAAATTAGGTTTTTTAATAAAAAATTGTACTATTTAATTTTTCGTCGACATTTTTTTTATAGACATTTTACTTTTTTGGTTGAAAATTGAACTGTTTTGTTAAAAATTCATTTTATTTAGTAAAAACCATATTTCTCTAACTTAAAATGAAACTATTCTATTTTTTGTTGGAAATTTATCTTTTCTAGTAGAAAGTTAATCTATTTTGATGAACATTTGTCTTTTTTGGTATAAAATTAACCTTTTTGGTTAAAAATTCCACTGTTAGTTGGAAAATTCAACTAATGGTTTGAAAATTTCGATTAGCACTTAAAATATTTGGATGAAAATTCATGTATTTTTTTGAAAATTATTCTTTTTTGGTAGAAAATTGATGTTTTCGGCTAAACTTGTATTATATTTGGTTAAAAACTTATTTCTCGAACTTGAAATTATACCTACTATTCTATTCTTTGTTGAAAATGAATCTTTTTTAGTTGAAAATTTGTCTTTTTTGGAAGAAAGTTCATCTTCTGAATAGAAAATTCAACTATTTGATTAAAATATAATTTTTTTGATTAAAGATGCATAATTTTAGTTGAAAGTTCATTTCTTTGGTTGAAAATTCAACAAATTTTATTGTAAAATCATTTTTTGTTGTTGTTGAAAATGATTTTTTTACTAAAAATGTAGCTATTACATTTTTGCTATAAATTTTTTTTTTTTTTTTAAATTCATGTCTTTTGTTGAAAACTCATATTTTTTAGTCGAAAATTGGTAGAAAATGCTTATTTTTGGGTTGTAAATTCAACTTTTTTTTTCAAAAATTCGTCTTCGTGACATGAAAACTCAACATTTTGTATGAGATTTTTCTTCTTTATTCATTGACAAATCTTTCTTGGTTGAAAATTCAACTCTTTGGTTGAAAATTCGTAAATATTGGTTTAATTTAACAGTTTTTATTGAAAATTAAAATATTTTTGGGTGGAAATATCAACAATTACACTTTATGTTGAGAAATAATTTTGTTTATCAAAGATTTAGCAGTTTGGTTAAAAATGTAACTATTTTGTTGAAAATTCCCTTTTTCTTGGTATGAAATTAATTATTTTGAATGAAAATGTAATAATAAAATTTTACATTAATAAATTCTACATTTTTGTCAGTGTTCTATTATGCAGACATATGTGACATTTTTGTCACTGTCCTTCAACTGAATCTCAATTCTTAAGATATGTGTGTAAATTTGGCAACATTCCTTTCTTCGAGTTTTTCAAATTACCCAATCGTCATTGAGGAAAAGCGTGCATGTTTTTCAAAATCTCGAAAGAGATGTTTCATTTTATGGATCAACAATAAAAATTTGTTTAATTCAAAAACTTGAATAACAAATTTTAAATAAATTCAACACATTTTTCTGAAATCTTGGAAATTTTAATGTGTTTAATATATTTGTAACTAAACAGTTAGGAAAACTTTAGCAATTAACAGATACTTTTCTAAGTTATATTTCTTAAACGAAAACATGAACTTTTGTATTTAAAAGTGTTGAAGACCTTTGTTCCATTGATTATTATTATTATTATTAAATTATTGAATATATTATTCAGATAACATAAATGATATTTCAACCAAAAAAGATTCAATTTTTAATTTAAAAATAGTTGAATTCAAGCCAAAAAAACAAATTCTGAAGAAAATAGCTGAATCCCCAACGAAAAAAAATTAATTTCTACCAGTTGCATTTTAAACCAAAAAATATTAATTTTTTTAAAAAAGAGACAAATTTTCTACAAAACAATTCAATTTTTTACACGAAAATATAAGTTTTTAATGAAATAGATGAATTGTGTACCAAAAAAGACGAATTTTCATTGAAATAGTGACATTGTCAACCAAAGAGATGAATTTTTGACTAAAATGTAGAATTTTTAGTAAACAAAAAATGAATTTCCAACAAAGTAGTTGAATCCTCGATCAAAGAAGATTAATTTTTAATCCGTTGCATTTTTAACTGGGAAACACAAATTTTCAACAAAATAGTGGAATTCTAAACAACAACAGATTAATTTTCAATCCAAAAAGACGAATTTGCAACCAAGTAGTTCCAATTTCATCTCAAAAAAGGAAAAAAAATTCACCCAAATTATTATTTTTGGGGGATAAATAATTCAAAATATAAAATAAAAATCTCGAACAAACATTTATTTTTTGAGTTTATTTGTTCATTTGTTTTTAATGTTGAATAAATATATAATTTTCCTAAGATGGTTGAGAAAATTCAAAATTTATTTTGAAGTTTTCAGATATGTCGAAAAAGTATAATTCTTTATTTTTCAGGATTTTGAAAAATTGTAGGAAAAATTCGAGTCAGTTTGAAAGACTATTCCTAAAATTTTGAAAGATCTTTCAAAATTAGAAAAATGCCGTTAAATCTTCCAGATATTTTCGAAATTTGTAGAAATATTTTAAAATTATAATAATAATTTGAAATATTTTGAAACTTTTTCAAATTTTCTCTAAAAATTAATTTTTCAAAATAAAAAGTAATTAAAAATTTTCCCAAGAATCTCAAGAAATTTTTTTATTTTCTTGAAAATTCCTCAAACTTCTTCAAAGGCTTCGAAATTTTTTGCGAAATCTTCAAAAATTTACATTTTGTTTAAAATCTTTGAAAATCTTTGCAAACTTAAAATCATTTTTGAACCATTTTAAAAACTTTTGAACCTTTTAAATATCTTTCAAAATTCTTCGAATTTTTCCAAAATGTTTCTTGAAATAAATAAAATAAAAAATCGGTTTAAATTATCCCATGAATTGTGAGATATATTTTTTATTATCGTGAAACCTTTTAAATTTTTTTTCAAATTTTGTATAAAATTTTGCAATCTTACTAATGGAAAGATTTTGCTTAAAAATCTTTCCCATTCTTTTTCGAAACTTTAGAAAATAATTTGAAATCGTTTGAAATATTTGTCAATTTTCTCTTTAAATTTATTTTCAAAATAAAAAATCAGTTTGAATTTTCCCAGGTATTTAAAGAAAGTTTTTTTATTTTCTTGAAGCCTTTTAAACTTCTTGAAAAGCTTCGACATTCTTATCGGAATCTTTAAAAATTTACATTTTTTTCAAATTGTTTGAAATATTTTCAAATTAGCTTATATTTTAATGTAATTCGAATTTTTCCAAAATTTTTTTTAAAATTCTGAAAAATTACAAAAATTGCCTTAAAGTCTTCCAGAATCTGTTATGACGAATTTTGAAATCTTTAGTAATCTTTTAAAATATTTTGTCATCTTTTAAAATGTTTTTAAATATTCTCTTAAAATTATTTATTCAAAACAAAGAATCAGTTCAAATTTTCCCGTGAATTTTAAGAAACATTTTTTATTATCGTGAATCCTTTCAAAATCCCTAAGAAGCTACCAATTTTTTTTCAAATATTCAAAAATGTACATTTTTTTAAAATTTTGAAATATTTTCTGCTTTTAAAATAATTCTGAATCTTTTTAAAATTTCGAAATGTCATAAACTTACTCGCATTTTTTATAAATCTGTTAAAAATGATTAAAATAAAAAATTAGTTTACATTCTTGAGAAAAATGATTTTTTTACGATTTCAGATATGTCGAAAAACTATAATTTTTTTCTTTTTCAGGATTTTGCAAAATTTTAGAATATATTCGAGGCTGTTTAAAAGATATTTAGGACTTTTAGAAGTTTTGAAGATAAATATCTTTGAAACTGATTCGAACTATTCCTAAAATTTTGAAAAATATTCGAAAATTAAAAAAAAATGTCCTTAAATCTTTCAGATATTTTTGACATTTGTAGAAATCTTTTTAAATGTTTCTATACCTTTTAAAATTCTATTTAAAAATTGATTTTTCAAATAAAAAATTGATTAAAAATTTTTTCAGGAATCTTCTTTTGAAATATTTGAAAATTTACTTTTCGTTTTAAGTTTTTGGAAATATCTTCAAATTACAAATTATTTCTTCTTTTAATCATTTCCAAAACTTTTAAAAGTTTTAAATATATTTTTAAATTATTCGAATTTTTCTACAAATTTTCTTAACATTCTGAAAAATTGAAAAAAATGCCTCCAAAACTTCCAGATTCTGTTATGACAATTTTGGACATCTTTTTAAATCTTTTAAAATGTTTTTTGAATATTCTCTTAACAGTAATTTTCCAAGATGAAAAATCAGTTCAAATATTCAAAAATGTACGTTTTCTTCTAACTTTTTTGAAATGTTTTCAAGTTTAAAATTAATTTTGCATCTTATAAAAACTTCTAAATGTCTCCTCAACTTGACAGAATTTTGTTATAAAACTTTGTAATCTTGCTAATTGAAAAAGTTCGCTTTTAAAATGACCAATATTATTTTTCGAAAATTTAAGAAATAATTTTGAATGTTTTGAAATCTTTGTCAATCTTCTCTTAAAATTATTATTTTTTTTACGTGAAGAATCAGTTTAAATTTTCCAAGGATTTTTGTTATTATCTTCAAAACTTTTTAAAATCTTAAAGAGCTCCACTTTTGAAATGTTCAAAAATCTACACATTACAATTTGTATATTGAAGTACGGAACAACTTTATTCCATTGATTATTATTATTGAATATATTATTTAAATAACCTTACATTTCTCATAAGCCTGAAGTTTGCAGACTTTTTATTCTAAACGGGAAAAGAAAGAAACGACAGCTTCATCCAATCACAAAAACGAGTTTCCGGACAACAATAGTTTCAAATTGTTTCGAGTTATTTCGAGATGGTTCGAGAAATAATCGAAAATGGCGCCATGCGCTTTTTAATATAGGACAAGTAGCAAAAGCGCGCTTCCCGCGCGCATGCATCTTTTTGGAAATTTCGAAAAAGATATTTAATTTTGTGGATCAAGAATAACAATTTTGAGAAATAGAAAACATTATTTGTAAAAGCAGCTTTATATTACTGTAATTAACTATTCTGTTGGAAATTCGTTTTTTTTTTGTTTGAAGTAAATTTTTTAAATTAATTATAGATGTTGAAAATTGATGTATTTTCTAGAAATTCGTTGTTTTTGGTAGAGAATTAATCTTCTTTGTCGAAAATTCATCTTTTTGCTTAAAAATTCAACAGTTTGTTAGCAATTTTTTCTTTCTCTTGGCTGAAAAATCTTCATTAGTTTAAAATTCAACTTACGTTAAAAAGTCGTCTTTTTTGGTTGAATTCAACTGTTTTTTATTCAGAATTCCTCTTTTTGGAATGGATATTCAATTACTTGGTTGAAAGTTAAACTCTTTTGTAACAAATTAATTTTTTTGGTAAATGATTCATAATTGTAATTGAAAATTTATCTCCTTGGTCGAAAAATAAGATATTTCGTTGAAAATTCGAAATATTTGAAACTTTAACTATTTTGTTAAAAAATTGTTGTTTTTTCTTGAAAATTAATTTTTTTAAACTGAAAATGTAACTATTTCAGTTGATTATTCCATCATTTTAGTTAAAAATTCATCTCTTTAGTTGAAAATTCGTCTGTTTTAGAAGAAATTAATCGTCTTGTGTGAAAATTAATCACTCCGGTTGAAAATTCAAACATTCTAGTCAAAGATTCATATTTTTTGGTATATTTTAATCTTCTTGGTTGAAAATTCAACTATTCCAGTGAAAGGTTGATCATTTCAGTTAAAAATTTATCTTTTTTTGCTTAAAATTCAACTATTCCAGATAAGGATTCATAATCTTGGTTGAAAATTCTTCATTTCGGTTCGAAATAGTTTTTTTCACTGACAGATGAAGTATTCCATTTTTGGTTCAAAATTGATCTTTATTAATTCAAAATTCAACTATACGTTCAAATTTGTCTTTTATTATTGAAAATTGAACTATCTGGTTGAGGATTCATACATTTTGTTAAAAAATCGTCTTTTTTGGCATAAAATTAATCTTTTTGGTCGAAAATTTAGCTATTTGGTTAAAAATTCATCTACCTTGTTCAATTCGGAACATTTATATTTAAAAAAGTTCGGAACCTGAAGCTTTTTCAATTAAATTAAATATGGTTATTATTATTAATATATATTAGTACCTACATTATTTTTACCTAAATATGCACTGAAATGTTTCCATTGATTATTATTATTATTAAACTAATATTTAATATAATATTTAACTACTAAACTAATATTTAAATAACCTTACATTTCTCATAAACCTGAAGTTTGCAGGCTCTTTTTTTAAATGGCAGAAAATTATTATTTTGTGAATACAAAATAAGAATTTCATCAAGATCAATATTTCTTTTTTAGTTTCATTTGTTTTTCAGGTTATAGAAATATAATTTTCTTAAGATTCTTGAGAAAAATCAAAAATATTTTTGAAGATTTCAGAAATATCGTAAAAGCATAATTTTTGTATTTTACAGAATTTTGCAAAATTTTAGAAAAAATTTGAGTGCGTGTGAAAGATATGTAAGACTTTTAGAAGTCTATAGAAATCTTCCAAAAAATTTTCGACATTTGTAGAAATCGTTTGAAATATAATAAAACCTTTTTAAGTTTTCTCTAAGAATTGATTTGTCAAAATAATGAAATTTTTCCCTGGAATCTCAAGAAAATTTTTTTATCTTCTTGAGGTCTTTCAAACTTCTTAAAATACTTCGAAAATGTTGTCGAAATCTTCAAAAATTTTCATTAAAAAAAAAAAATTTAATCTTCTCAAATGTCAAATTATCTTTTAATCCTGTCCAAAATATTTAAACCTTCTAAATATCTTTTGAGATTAATTGCATTTTTTTAAAATTTCTTAAAATTCTGAAAATTAAAAAAGATGGCTTCAAATCTTCCAGGTTCTGTTTTGACAATTTTGGAAATTTTTTGAAATGTTTTAAAGTCTTTTTGAATATTGTTTTAAAATAAATTTTTCAAAATAAAAATTCAGTTTAAATTATTCCATGAATTTTAAGAAATATTTTTTATTATCGTGAAACTGTTCAAAATGCTTAAAAACTTTTAAAATTTTCTTTACGAATATTCAAAAATGTACATTTTTTAAGTTTAAAAAAATCTGTTCAAGTTTTAAATTAATTTTGAATATTTTTAAAACTCCTGAATATCTCTTAAACTTACTCGAATTTTGTATGAAACTTTGTAATCTTTCTAATTTAACATTTTTGCTTCAAAATCGTCCACATTTTTTTTCGAAATTTTAGAAAATAATTAAAAATGTTTTGAAATATTTGTCAATTTTCTCTTAAAATTTATTTTTCAAAATAAAAAGTCAGTTCAAATTTTGCCAGAAATTTTAAGAAATTTTTGTTTCAAAATATTCAAAAATGTACGTTTCTTCTAACCTTTTTGAAATGTTTTCAAGTTTCAAATTAATATTGAATCTTTTTAAAACTTCTAAATGTTCGCTGAACTTGATCGGATTTTTTATAAATCTTTGTAATCTTGTTCATTGAAAAATTTGCCTTTAATATCGTCCATATTCTTTTTCGAAATTTTAAGAAATAATTGAAAATGTTTTGAAATCTTTGTCAATTTTCTCTTAAAATTTTTTGTTTTAAATTAAGAATCAGTTCAAATTTTCCCAGGAATTTTAAGACATTTTTATTATCTTGAAACCTTTTTAAATTCTTAAAAAAACTTCTTCATTTTTTAAATCTTCAAAAATCTACAAATTACATTTTGTACATCAAAATGCTGGACACTTTTCTTACATTGATTATTAATATTATTATTGAATATATTATTTAGATAACCTTACATTTCTCATAAACCTGAAGTTTGCAGACTTTTTATTTTAAACGGAAAAAAGGAACGGCAGCTCCAACCACTAATATCTTTGCTCCAACCAATCATAAATACGAGTTTCCGGACAACAATAGTTTCAAATTGTTTCGAGTTATTTCGAGATGGTTCGAGAAATAATCGAAAATGCCGCCATGCGCTTTTCAATAAATGGATTTGACTCTGGAAAAATTCATAAAATAATATTTATATTTTCATGCGATAGGTTTTAAATAATTTTTTGTTGAAAACATAGGTCTATTCGACATGAATCATCTACAAGGCATCAGCAAATAAGAAACTCTAATAATGTGTTACTCCGAGCCACTCTAATGTATCTGTTTATAAGTTTTATGTTTTTTCTAGGATTCCAGTATGAAACTTTGAAAGTCTCTTAATTTTTAATCGTTCAATTTGAATTTTTTACAATGTTCAAATGTGCAATGTTTTCAGTACTTTCAGAATTATTAAATTTTTACGTGCTATAGTTTGCTATTATTCAGTTTTGGAAGTTTGAAATTTCAAATTGCACATTGTGAAGCTGGCATCTGATCTGATATTCTAAAATTATCAAAAAATGAAATTGAAAATTATTAAATTTTTATTACTGGGAACATTTCAAATTAAAGGAATTTTAGTTTTCTTTCCATTAGTCCGCCCGTTCATCCTATTTTTCTCCAGGCAAAAGATTTGTCACAGCAAAATTTCCAGCAACGTTATTTGATTTACTTTATTCACTACTTTATAGTCTACGCAACCTTTTTTTGTATATAAAAATAAAACTAAAATTAAACTAAATAAAATAAAATAACCTAACTTAAATAAAACTTAAATTAAACTCAATTATATATTATAAGGATATCATAATCTTGATACTATAAGGACAAAGTAGAAGTCAAAATTTGACTTTCATTATTATAAGATGAGATATTTAATACCTCATTATTCTCAATTATTTTAGCTTTGAAAGACGTAAATTGAAAATTGTTTCATCCTTGAAGGTTCAATTCGAAAATTTTCAACCTGAAATGTCTTACTAGTCATACTTCGTACATTCTTCAATGAAAAATTACTATTTTTGATGTTTAGATAATCTCATATGGAAAGCCTTTGAAATTGAACACTTTTCACTTTGTAATTAGATAATTTAAATTTCAGACGGTGAAAATTCAAAAATTTGTCATTCATTAACTGCAAATGTTAGTTCTATAGACATTAAAAATTCGAATTAGGGATTTCTGAACTATAACTATTAAAAATTTATTAATATTAGACTGTGGAAGACTGTATGAATAAATGATTCTATTTTTATTCTGTAGGTTCTGAAATAATTGTTTTAATTGAAAATGGCTCTTTTTAGATATGAATTATCTCCTACGCATCAGCAAATAAAAAACTGTAATAATGTGTTTCTGCGATCCACTATAATGTATATGTTCATAATTTTTATGTTTTTTCTAGGATTGTAATTTCAAAAATTTTGAACACATGATTCTATAAAAGTCTAATCTTCGAGTACTCTAAGTTTACAATGGTTCAGTATTGATAGTTCAGTTCGAACAATTACCAATTTCAAAATGTGCTATTATTTTGCAATTTAATATTGTAAAATTCTGAAAACTTGAAATTCGAAATGATTCAATTTTTATTATTGGGAACATTTTAGATTAAAGGATTTTTAAAAGAATTCAGATTTTAAAACTGCGATAAATTATACATTATTATTCTGAGTTTAGAATTAACAGATTTAAAATGTCAAATTTTGTTCCAAATCAGCATACAGGATTAAAAATTTTCTGACAAAGCGAACAAATTTCTTTAGAAACTCCTAGGGTCAACTTTAAAGAAATTATTCACAAGTTTAATTCAAAAGCAAAATAGGAAATTGAAAATTTTCAACAAAAATAAAGAAAAAAATCATTTCTCTTAACAATTATCTATAGAATACAAATAAATAATCACTTTTTAAATATCACCCTCATAAAGTCCCAAAAGAACCCCATACGTGAAAAATTGGGTTTTGTGAGAGATAGAAAGTCGCGGTTTTTTCTGCGAAATACTTTTCAAATTCTTGAACTTTTAAGGCAAAAATACAAATTTGGAATACAAATACAGTTAAATTTTCAATTCTGAAATATGAATTTTCTACCAGATAGTTGAATCATCAACCCAAAAAGAAGAATTTCCAACAAGATAGTTAAATTTCCAACCAAAAACGGTAACCTTTTAACAAAATCGTTGAATTTTCAACCAGAAAATATAAATTCTCAACAAAAAATGTGATAGTTGATATTTTTACCAGAATTTTTAAATCTCTAATTAAAAACAATTATGTTAAGAAAAAAGTTTAATTTTAACCAAGAGTTCAATTTTCTACTGAAATAATTGAATCTTCAACCTGATTGGACGAATTTTCAACAAAATATTCACATTTTCAACCAAAAAAAGATAAAGTCCCAAAGAAAAGTGTAATAGTTAATGTTTCAACCAAAAAATACGAATTTACAACAAAATATCAGAATGTTCAACTAAAACAGAATAATATTCAACTAAAAAGTTGCATTTTCAAACTGGAAAGATAAAATTTCTACCAAACGAAATAAATTTCCGAATCAGAAAGAAGAATTTTCATCAAAGAGTTCAATTTTTAAAGAACAAAGATTCTTCAGTCAAGACAGAAAAAAAATTCAACCAAATTGTTTAATTTTTAAGCCAGAAACGCAAATTTTCTATAAAACATCTGAGTTTCCATCCCGCAAATATGAATTTGCAACAAAAAAGTTAATTAAAAATATTGAAGAAAGTAGGTGATGATAATATTTCTTATGTTTAACGTCTGGGAATATAATATAGAACTAAAAGAGTCAATTTTGAGCCAAATAATTGAATTTCCAACAAAAGAGTTGCATTTCCAACAACAGCATTTTTTGAAGTTTTATTATTCAGTTTTTATTAGGTAGTATAGCATTTCAAAAATTTGTAGACCATTTTTTTCAAGATTTAAACATTTTATTCACGGCTATTAGTAGTACTTGGTAAGGCGAACAATTTATCCTAACGACTTTTTTTCAATAAAAAAAATTATCAGAGTTATAGCATTTACAAAAAATTTTAAAAATCAATCGAACATGGAATTTTTGAGCCAAACAACGCGCGATATAAAAAAAAGTCAAGAAAAACGTTACTTTTTGAAAGCCTTATAAGATTATCAAAACACCTTTTTGGATTACCTTGAAAAATAAACAATTCAAATTTTGACCCCATACAGTACAAAAAAAACTAATCAACAAAAGTTGTACGCCCAAAAAAAATCTATGAATTTACTCTGAATCATTTCCTGGTGTAACGCATAGTTTTTTGTTTTAATCGTAAGAAATCAAAATATAAAAATGGTATTTTTGGACAAACGACACAAACTATGAAAAAATGAATGAACAAAGTTGCTCAACCAAAAAAGAACTACAAATTTTTTATCAATAATTTTTGGATAAGCTGCGTAATTTTTGTTTTATTCGTAACAAATAACATTAACAATAAAAAAAAATAATTTTTTGAAAAACAACACATATGAGTAAACAAAAATTGTGCACCGAAAACACATCTACACATTTTTTAATAATCACTTTTTGATAGGACGCGTAGCTTTCGTTTTAATCTTAAAAAAAGCATTTAAAATAATAAAAATTCGTGGAAAAATGACAAAAGGTAGGAAAAAAAATGATAGACAAACGTTGCTCATCCAAAAAAAGATACAAATTTGTTATTATTAATTTTTTTATAGGACTTCTAGGCTTTGTTATAATCGTGAAAAATAACATTAAAAATAACAAAATAAATTTTTAGACAAACGATATGAGCTACAAAAAAATGAAGAGACAAAATTTGTTTATCCGAAAAAGAGCTACAAATTTGTTATCGATCATTTTTTCATGGGGCGCGTAGTTCTTGTTCTAATCGTAATAAAATAACATTAGAAATAAAAAAATTAAATTTTTGGACAAACGAAACCAGCTACGAAAAAAATGTAAGAACAAAAGCTGTTTAACAAAGAAGAAATACAAATTTATTATTGATGATTTTTGATAGAACACGTAGTTTCTGTTTTAATCTGAAAAATAACATTACCAATTTTGTTATGAATTATTTTTTGATAGGACGCATATTGTTTGTTTAAATCGTAAACAATAATCTTGAAAATAAAAAAAAATAAAGTTTTTGGAAAAACGACGGAAATGCAATAATATCTTAATGAACAAAATTGTTTCTTTTTTCATAGAATGCGCACTTTTTTTAATTAAAAAAACAAGACAATGATAAAACCATTTGTTTAAATATCAATGCATATTATGAATTGTAATAATATAAATTTATTGAAATGATAGATTTTCCAGGACAGCCGAGACTAAAAATTAGTACAAAATAAGGAATAAATATTTGAAAAATCATGAGAAATAAAATTTGTACATTATTTTGCAATATCTGAATGAGCTGTCACAGACCGAGGTACAGAAATAAATATAACACACATTTGACATAAGAGAGTTGAACTTAATATAGAAAAGTTTGCTATTTGGACAAAATCGAATGCAAAGCACGAGATGCATGATGAGTATGTGTTCGTTAAAGGCGAAGGAGCGTTAACAAAAGAGAATTCACAATCACCAAATTACAGTTGTCGATGCTTGACCTTTAATTTTTAAAGGTCTGGGCATAAATGTGGAGAAAGTACAAAGACCCAGCGCGTAGCGCTAGGAAAACACGTTTTCGAGCGCGAAGCGCGAGATTCAACAGACGCGCGCCCTAGTCGCGTTCAAACTCGCGAGCTTTTTTTTCGTCGAAAATTATAATCTTTTTTTTTTACTGAAAATACAAATAACTATTCCAGTTGAATATTTAATGATTGTAATTAAAAATTCATCTCTTTGGTAGAACATTAATTTTTTCAACTAAATATGTCACAATTCAATTTTTGGTTTGAAATTCAATTATTCCACCTGAAGATTCATTATTTTAGTTAAAAATTCATTTTTCTGGTTTAAAATTTAATAATTCCATTTGAAGATTCATTAACTAAGTTGTAAATTCATCAGCGTGGTCGAAAATCAATTTTTTTTAACTGAAAATTTAGCCATTCCATTTTTAGTTGAAAATTGGTCTCTTTTAGTTCAAAATTCAACTAATTGGTTGACAATTTTTTTAAGTAAAAATTTATGTATTTTGTTGAAAAATCTTTTTTTTCTGGTAAGAAATTAATCTTCTTGTTTGAAAATTGATCTTTTGGGTTAAAAATAAAACAAAGCGGTTCAACGTTGAACTTTTTTGTTCAAAATTCATATTTCTGGTTTAAAATTCATCTATTCCTGTTAAAGGTTTATCATTTCAGTTGAAATTTCATTACTTGGGTTGAAATATTTTTTTTGTAGAAAAAATTTATTTTGTTGACTGAATACATAATTTTATATCGAAAGCGTTGGAAATTCAACAATTTTCACTTCATAATTAGTTAATTTGAAATTTAAACTATTGAAATTCAACGATGTCTAATTTATTAATTGTAAAATGTAAGTTTTTAAAACATTTAAAGATTCGAGTTGAAGGTTTTGAAAATATATCTATTTAAACTTGAAAAATATTTGACTGTTAATGACTAATTCTCCTATGCATGAGAAAATAAAAAAGCTTTAATATTGTGTGAAGACGGTTATGATTTCCGGATAAAAAAATGGCATCCATAATAATATTAAAAATACAAAAATAAGAATTTTTTGCCACATATTTTGATAGAGCGCAAAACAAAAAGGTTTATTAAAAGACTGAAAATTAATGATGATTTTCAGGATCCTCGAGCCCTCGAATTTTAAATTATTCAGTTGTGAAAGCTTATAAATTTGTCAATATTTATTTGTAAATCTCTTAATCTTTGTTCGTTCAAATCGAACCATTAACATTTTGTTAATGTTTAGTGTGTTTAGTGCTTTTTCAGAATTATTAAACTTTTTCGTGCATTCAATTTCAAATTCTAAAAACTTAAAACTCAAAAATATTCCATCTTTAGTACTAGGAACATTCAACATTAAAAGAATTTAAGTTTCTCATTTTATGAAGTTAAATTTTTTTTCATCGAAAGCTTCTAAACGAAAATTGTCAAATTTTGTATAGCTTTCAATTTCAACGAAATGAAAGTAATTTTTTCTTGGAGATTGACTAATTTTTCAGACTTCAGATATTTACTTATTTCATTTTAACGGCTGCTTTTTTGAAATTTTCACAATTATGAATATTTTTTTGAATCAGTCTCTAATTTTGAAGCCCGTAGAATAAACATATTCAAATTCGATAAAGCTTCTGTGTCACGTGTGCTGTTGTATTTAATAAAATTTCGTAATTTTTAAGCGGAATTTTTTAACATGAATACACGAACGTGAAGTAGATTAAGTGTGTAAATAATTCTGTTTTTTCATTTTGAGGTGACGTAGTCTGTTTACATGTTTCATAATATTACCTTCGCACTGCGTCATTTATAGACTAGGGCTTCTTATTGTTTGAATAGAGTTGAAAATTATACTTAGTTAAATTTTTTTAATTTTGATCAAGGAAGATGACCGGGAAATATTTTTGCTATCCGGAAGATACATGTGAAATGACTAGGAATTTTTGTCAGAGTTTCAGTGGTAATTCTGAACAAAAGACATTATCCGATTAAAATAAAATTTGGAGAGCATTCTGCTGTTGGGCGGATTAAATTTATACTCACTGTTAGAATCGGCTACTCAAGAAAAGGTTTTTTTGACCCACTCTACTCACAGAAAAAACTGAAGTTAAATTTTGTTGCATGTAAAATGTTCAGCTGTTAAAGATTACACGCTATTTGGCGAAAGTTTATCTTACGATGGAATAAAAGCTGTCGTCTGCTACGTCCTTCGCAGCAATTGAAAAACGGCAAAGTATACATGAAAAGCTATAAATCAGGACACTAGATTTAGAACAACTTTTTACTTACCTAATTGTTATTTTGAAAATAATCAGACTTTATATATACTTTCTGCCACAGTCGGTATTGTTGGTTAGGAAGAAAACCAAAAAGTAGGAATCGAATTATATTTGAAGTTGGAACATTCAGTGGCGGATCTAGGTATTTGAATTCAAAGTAACAATATTTGAAAAAAAATTTGAAGCACTGAAAAATCCCGGAAAATAAAATTCCCGACTCTTTCAAATTCCCGAATTGGGAAATTCCCGAATAATAAAATTTTCGAATATGTAATAAAATTTCTGGTTAATAAAATTCCCGAATAATGAAATTCCCGAACAGTTTATGATATCACCGAAATGTATAATTCCCAATAGTTTATAATATTACCGAATTTAAAACTTCCCGACAGAAAATTGCCAAATTATAAAATATCCGAACTAGAAAATTTCCGAATTTAAACAAATATAATAATGAAATATTTTTATCAAGAAAAAAATTATTTTTAATGTTTAAAGTTTCTAAAATTATTGGTTAACTTTGAAATTACGATAATTGAAAAAAATATATTTCTGGATGAAAATTGTCTTCAAATATTGTTATTTTAAATTCATACAATAATTTTAGAAACTTTGAAGAAGAAAAATATTTTTTCTTAGAAAAATATTTGATTATTGTATTTTTAAGAAATAAATAATATTGATTGAAAAACAATTTTTTTATTGTTTCGGGAGTTTTATAATGCAAGAATTTATCAGTTCGTATATTTTATAATTTGGCAATTTTCTAGCGGGAATTTTAAAATTCGGTAATATTATAAACTGTCGGGAATTTTCCATTTCGGTAAGATCATAAACTGTTTGGGAATTTTTTATTCGGGAATTTCATTATTTGGGAATTATATTATTCGGAAATGTTATTTTTTATGATTTTTCAATCGTCCAAAAATTTTCATCCAAAAATATATTTTTTCAATAATTTTTATTTTGAATTCAAACAATAATTTTAGAAACTTTTATCAGAAAAAAATATTTTTTATACAAATATTTGATTGTATTTTTGATAAATAATATTGATTGAAAACCATTTTTCCATTGTTTCGGGAGTTTTATAATTCAGGAATTTTCCAGTTCGGATATCTTATAATTCGGCAATATTCTATCGGGAATTTTCAAACTCGGTAATATTATAAACTGTCTGGAATTTCCTATTTTGGTAATATCATAAGCTGTTCGGATATTCTTTATTTGGGAATTTTCCATTTAGGGAAGTTTATTACATATTCAAAAATTGTATTATTCGGGAAATTCCCAAATCGGGAATTTGAAAGAGCCATGAATTTTATTTTCTAGAATTTTTCAGTCGTCCAAAAATTTTCATCTAAAAATATATTTTTTCAATAATTCAGAAACTTTAAATATTAAACTTTTTTTGATAAAAATATTTGATCATTGTATTTTTAATAAATAAATAATATTCATCGAAAAAATTTCATTTGTCTAAATTCGGGAATTTTATAATTGGGGAATTTTCTAGTTATTTGGATATTCTAGAATTCGGCAATTTCATGTCGGGAATTTTATTATTCGGGAATTTTCCAATTCGGTAATATCATAAACTGTCGGGAATTTCAACAAAAATTCAACAAAAATTCTGAGTTCAAAAAATTATTAAAAAAATGAAATGTTAAGTAATAATAATTTGAAGCATGAAATAAGGTCGATAGGAGTTGTAGTTGTTCAGAAATCATCTTTTAGCTTTAAAATTTTACTTCGTAAAAAGGCTTTTATATTGAACTGCAATACCGACGGATCTCGAAACTTTCAAAACGGAAATTCATATCTCATAACTTGTGAATTATGGTTAAGATCATAGTAAATATAGCGACTTTCTCGAATGTTGTCGAGTGCTTTATTGACAGTCATCAAAAATATATAACCATTCGTCCGCGATAAGTGCAATTATTTTTAAAATAGAATGGTAATAAGTGCAATGTTTTTAAAAATCTCGTGTCCTGATTTCCAGACCAATTCCATTCATACTTCACACTGTTCTTTGCACTGCTGTGAACTACATAGCAGAAGACGCTTTTTTACTGACAAACAACTGACAAATTATTCCGAGATGGTTTAAAAACACGGAATTATCTTAATTTCATGTAAAGATTATTCGACAAGGTTAATTTTTGTTGCAGCGAAACTTTCGTCGGAAATCGATGTAAAGTTTATCTTCTGTTTTTTCTGTGCTGAGTATATCACCCTAGATCTAGATATCATCTTAAAAAGTCTCGGATAGGAGGAAATATCAGTAATAATTTATAGCGAGATGTGCAATAACGGGAGTGTGTACTTGAAATAACTCAAAGAAAATAATTATTGATGCAACTAAAGACTTTATTTCATTTTATTACTAACGTTTACATTCTTTTAAGACATTTGCACACAAAAAACGCATATCCATACTATTTACGCTATACCGTCTGCAGACGGATTTTCATTAGAGGCGCTCGCATTTGCTTAGACCTTTAGCCAAGGGAGTGGAAAACTGCAGAAAACCTTTCCCGAGCGCAGCCGGTTACGGATAATTATCCGTCGTCTCCTTACTAAGTAAACACCATCTTAACTGGACGATTGTTTAGCGGCTGGAGAGGTCTAACATTCGACACGTCTCCCCCGTCCAACTTTATTTTCCTGAATCCATTTATCTGAAAGAAAAAGTAGGAATATAAAATAGTAGTGGTAAATAAATTATCAAACTCATTTCCGTATATATTTAAAATAAATATATATTCTTACCAGGTTTTTGTAAATAGGCAAACAAATTGAAGGTTCGAACCAAGTCACAGATTCCGTGCAAGGTGGATAATCTAAAGAGCCTTTGTAAAATAGAAATAATAAATCAATCTTTGGATCTACAAAACTTGCTAAGGGAAACGGTTTTAGCTCAGCTGTTGAATTTATGGATTGCACGTCATGTATAATTTTTTCCAGGTCCTTGAACAAAGGTTGGGATTTCATCTCTGGATACTGAAATTTGAAGGATGAGTCAATAATATAGGATTTTTTCGCAGAGACAAGTTCAATTTTTTTCTTTTTAAAATTTTTTTTTAGGACATGCGTTTTTAATAGGATTTCAAAGGATTGAAAGAATTTAAAATATTTTGGTAACATTCAGGGTATTCTTAAGAGCTTTAAATGTTTTAAAAGGCTTCAAAAAGATTTATAATATTTTGGGATATTTACGAAACGTTTCTTTAGGACCTATAAGGTTTCAGAATATTTTAAGAGGTTCCAATTGATTTAATAAAATTTCTGAGGATCTCAATGATTTTAAAAACCCTCTTGGTTTTGTAACAAATTTCCCAGGATTTCATGAAATACCAGATTTTATGCAATTTTACGGTATCTTATAATATTTCAATGGATTTCATAGAATTTATTCACAAAAATTGATGAATTTAATAAGATTTCAAATATTTCAAGGTATAGCCAAAAATTTTAATGAATTTAAAAGATTTCAGATTTCTTAAAATATTTAAAGGAATTTTCTATTGATTTCAATAAAGTCAAGGGATTTCAAAGAATTTTCAAGATGCAATTTTAAAATTCCATACAAAATTATGTAAGGATTTAAATTTTCGAAAATTGTTAAGAGCTTTAAAAAATGTCAATAAATTGTGAAGGGTTTGAATTATCTTAGGATATTTCTAATAGATTTCAATAACTTCAAGTGATTCTGAAAGATTTTAAAGATTGTAGGGCATTTTAATACATTTAAATTAATTTTTAAGAACTTTCAAAAGCTCCAATTAGAGAAATTCCAAAGAATTTGTAATTTATCTAAATAATTTTTAGAGATTTCGACAAATTTTAACTAATTTAGGGTTTAAAAAAAATTCGGATGCACTTTCAAGAGATTAAAAAAATTTCAAGGGATTTCCAAGGATTTTAATAATTACATAGAATTTTAAAAAAGTGTGTGCGATTTAAAAAAATTTCTCGGAATTTTGAAAGATATGGAACAGGTTTACAGTTTTTTCTAAAGTTTTGAGGGGATTTTATAAGATATCTTGAGACTTCAATGGTTTTAATAGATTTCAAGAGACCTCAAATCATTTTAATACAATATACAGTATTTCAGGAAATATCATCATGTTCTACAGAATTTCGCGGGATTTTATAATATTTTAAAGATTTGAAGCGATTTTAAAATTCTTGACATTTCATTTGCAATTCACTTTAAATTCTTCACAGAAAAAACTAAGAATAAAATTTGTTGCAGGAAATTTTTTAGAGCGATAAAGTTTTGTTCAGCCAACTTCGCGTCTTTCAAAATACATGTGTTTGTCATGGAAAAACAAAAGAAAGTTTAACCGATATTTGCGTAAAGTTTATCCTTTGGAGTTAATTTTTGTTGCAGAGAATCTTTCGTCGGAAATCGATGTAAAGTTTATCATCTGTTTTTTCTGTGTTATTAATTTATCCTAAATTCTCTTAAATTCTCCCAAATTCATCCAATTCCACTTAATGCAATAGATTTCTTATTTCATTTCTACTTTTTATTTAATATATTATGAAGCTTTTTGAACTCACCTTCAATTCTCAGTCATTTTATCAAATTTTTTTGGTTTCTCTTAAATTTGCCTTGAGCGTATATCAACAAATGCTTTTTATTTTTCTTGAAATTCGCTATATTAACTCTAGTTTCAGTGAGACCAATGGAATTTTGTGAATTAAAAAAAAACGTAAAATTGATAAAAGTTGAAGTAAAAATCAATGTGAAAAAGTTACATAATCAGCTCGACCCCCCTTATTTTCTCACTATCAGTTTTAGCAAGACAATTTTTGTGTATTATTTCATAAAAACAATAAATAAACACTTATTAAAAGAAGGTATTTTAACTAATTAATTTTCACTTCTTACGTAGGATTCGTTTGAAACCTGGAGCCACACTTTAAATATTGCAAGACCGTCCTTCTGTGATTGAGCTTTCTCAAATGATTTCAACTCTCCTTTATAAAAATACAACTGCATCTCCAAATCATACCTATTGAATAAAAATGATGACATGAAATTCAATATCGATCATTTTGTCAATGCGAGGGGAGATAAAAATATTAAAAGAGCATTTTTGACTTACGAAATCCTGTCATTAGCCTCAGGCTGATGATAATCTGTATTTTCCATCCACTTTTTATTCGTGAAGTTGAAATGAAAATTATTATAATTATTATGATTTTCAGTCGTTGTTCCACTGATTACTAAATTTGAATTAGTGAAAATTTCACTAATTGATTGATAAATCGAATATTTCACTAACAAAATATTAATATTATGTCATTTCACGAATTAAATAGTAAAAAAGTCACTAATTTATTATACCGAGGAAAGTTCTTGAGTGAAAATATTTACTGATTGCATTCTCATTGTGCCAATAAAGATAAAAATGCTACAATACCGCGTTTTTCTAAATAAACTTTTCAATTTGTTTTTTCAATTCGAATAGTAAAATGTCATTAGCAAAATTAGCGAAATTTGAATACATTAAATTTAGAGAGTTCAAACAATTTTTCGAAGACTTACCTTTTTTTGGGCCCAACGGAAGATGGTTTTTTCAAATACGTAATTCCCATGAAGGGGTCCACCAGTAAGCGTCGGAGGCTTTCCAGACCAATCAGCTTTTATTTCCACTGTATTATAGAAAACGTAAAAGAATGTATAGAATAAAATAGAGCAGAATTGAATTTATGGTTTAATATAATTAATGTTTAGTACCAGTGTGACCAGTATTTTTAATGGTCATATTCTTTGGTAATTTATGAGAGTCTGTAAATTTCAATATTTTCTTGACAGCTGGATAAGAACCATCTTTGATGATTTCATCCATAGCCGTGGGAGATTGAAATTTCCCGTCACATTCTGGATAATGTTTGCCCCAGTTTTTAGCATCTTTATAACTGAATGTGCCTGGAAGAAACGAATAAAAATCGGGGAGGAATTTCAATAAGAAGCAGTTATCTAAATTATGGCATTTATTATTTGGATAATGTTAGAAGAATTAATCTTTTTTCATCAATCAACCAAATATAATCGTATCTCTAATGTTTATTCATTTCTATTTATTTTTAAAGCAAATTATGAAATGTGTTGGAAAAAGTTTTTGAAATATCACTTACTTGCCCCTACAATAAGACTGAAAAGAATAGTCGCTATCGGGTATCGCAGGTTCATTTTGAAACTCTGCATATTCTGAAAAATCATAGAGGAAACAATATTATAACTTAATATTTAGATATAAATTTGTATTCTTACTTCTTTCTTGGTTCTCTTGAAGATCCAGCGGTGTGATGAATAAATTGTAATGTCTATAAATCGGATGCTAGTACCTTGAAGAAAGAATTTGCTCTTAAAGGAACGACTGTATATAGGCCGATATTTTTATCTCTCTTATCTCGTTTTCTTATAATTTTTTAATGCACGTGATTGTTTCGTGAATTTAGTTTTTTACAGGTTTATAAAGTTCGTCGCATTTAAAATTTAGTGATAACATCAGTGGGGGACACGTCCTTCTTGAGTAGGAGAACACCACCCCCCTACCCCCCCTGGACTTTCCCCGTACATTTTTCAATGGAAAATAACTATATTGAATGCTTAAATAATCTCAAATTGAAAGCTAAATGTAAGTTCTTTCAACTTCAAAAAAATTCAAATTGAAAATTCAAAAAATATAACGATTTAAAATTTAATAATATTTGACCCTGAACAAATTCATGGAAAAATAATCATATTTTCATGCTATAGGTTCTAAGATAATTGTTTGTTGAAAACATGGGTCTATGCGACATGAATCATCTGCAGCGCATCAGCAAATAAGAAACTCTAATAATGTGTTTCTCCGAGCCTCTCTAATGTACCTGCTCATAATTTTTATGTTTTCTATAAGATTCGAGGATAAATGTTTGAAAGTCTCATAATTTTTATCGTTTAATTTGAACTATTTATAGTTTTTAAATGTGCAGTGTTTTTAGTACTTTCAGAATTATTGAATTTTTACGTGCTATAATTTGCTATTCTGCAGTTTTGGCAGTTTGCAATTTCAAATTCCACATTGTGAAGCTGGCTTCTAATTTGATATTCTGAAAGTCTAAAAAGTTGAAATCCAAAATTATTCAATTTTTAGTACTAGGAACATTCTAAATTAAAGGAATTTCAGTTTTTTTTTCATTTTTCCGCCCGTTCGTCCTACTTTTCTCCAGGCAAATTCACCACGGCGCATGCTTTGGCTAATTTTCGTTTATTGTTTTCAATTTGCAAGAAACTATATTATTGTATATAAAAATAAAACCTAAATTAAACGAAATGAAAGAACTTAAATTGAATAAAACTTAAATTATATTATTATTATAAAATAAGATATTCAGTACCTCATTATTATTATTATCGATTAGCGATTCGAACTCGAAAGTTCATCGC
>CAKNYM010043740.1:0-20553 GCA_932195095.1 Andricus curvator | reverse complement strand
AGTCCTCCCAAGCCATGGTTGTCGTGTACCTATTTTCTACCAGTGCTGAGTTCACCACAAACACGACTGGTTCCTATCGGCTGTCCGCGACTGCTTATTCTTGTATTCGCAGCTAACCTTAGGGGCTGTTCAGCCTCACGGGCCGTTCCTCTATCCGCAACCTGAGGACGCGCTACGTAGTGGTGACAGGAAACCCACCGAGCAGATTCAGTACCTCATTGTCTTCAGATAATTATTTTCTTGAATTTTTTTGAAATCCTTTAGAGTACTTTAACAGATTTCAAGGTGTTTTTAAAAAATTTCAAGAATTTGAGCGTATTCCAAAGGATTTTTAAGATTTTAGTTTTTTTTTTTTAAATTCCATGGAATTTTAAAGAGGGTATCGAGGGTGGATTGAAGCCTCTGTGCGTGGTTCAGATCAATATATGCCTTTTTGTTGACTCAGTTATTTACCCCGTACTTCATATAATCTAGTTTGGCACTTCTTAGAATGATAATTAATAAAAATTGAAGACTTAAAATTAAAATTGTTTCATCCTTCAGGGTTTAAGTCGATAATTTTTAACCCGCAATGTCTTACTAGTCATACTTCGTACATTTTTCAATGAAAAATTACTATTTTTGACGTTAAAAAAATCTCATATTGAAAGCCTTTGAAATTGAACAATTTTCACTTCGTAATTAGATCGTTTAAATTTGAGACGTTTAAAATTTAAAAATTTATCATTCATTAACTGAAAATGTTAGTTCCATAAACATTAAAAAATGATAATTAAGGATTTTTGAACTATAACTATTTAAAATTTATCAATATTTGACTGTGGAAGACTTTATGTATAAATAATTCTGTTTTTATTCTGTAGATTGTGAAATAATTGTTTTAATTGTAAACATAGTTTTTTTTATATATGAATTATCTGCTACGCATCAGCAAATAAAAAACTGTAATAATGTGTTTCTGCGAGCCACTATAATGTACCTGTTCATAATTTTTATGTTTTCTCTAGGATTCCAATTTCAAAAATTTTGAATACACAATTCTATAAAAGTCTAATGTCAGTTCGAACAATCAACAATTTCAAAGTGTGCTATTATTCTGCAATTTAATATTGTAAAATTCTAAAAACTTAAAATTCGAAATGATTCAATTTTTATCATTGGGAACATTTTAGATTACAGGATTTTAAAAACAATTTCAGATTTTAAAACAGTGCCTAATTTTGAACACCGTGAAATAAAATGTATTCTAATTAGACAAAGCTCATCTGTGATGAATTAAACATTATTATTCTGAGTTTAGAATATACATATTTCAAATGTTTTGATTTTTGGTTTAGATGATTTAAAATCAGCAGAATTGTATGTCAGTTTTGTTGTTGTAATAATTATTCGAATTTCATCATTCTTCTGTGAAATTATTTTTATCGTGAATAAACGAAAATGACGTTGATTAAGTGTGTAAATAATTCTGTTATTCGTTTTGATGGTGACATAGCCCCTCTACAAGTTTCACAATATTACCTTCGGGTTGCGTCATTTATAGACTAAGGCTTCAGAGTGTTTCCATAAATATAAAAAATTAGTAATTATTTAAATTTTTCTTATTTAGATTTGGAGATATGAGCGGAAAACATTTTTGCAAAGCAGAAGAAACCCGGCAAATTACCAGGAACTTTTTTCTTACAGTTTTATGTTCACCCTGACATTCTTTTTATTACAATATGTTTCTTTCCACGCCTAGCGCAAAGACTATTATATTATTGATTCAAAAATTCTCAAAATTGACTCAAATTTTGTTCAAAATCAGGATACAGGATTGAAAATTTCCTGAAAAAGCGAACAAATTTTTTTATAAACTCCTAGGGTCAACTTTAAAGAAATTATTCACAAATTTAATTCAAAAGCAAAATACGAAATTGAATATTTTCAAAAAAAAAAAAAAATCATTTCTTTCAACAATTATCTGTAGAAAACAAATGAATAATCACTTTTTAGATATCACCCTCATGAGTCTGTTTGATAGGGTCCCAAAAAAACCCCATAAGTGAAAAATTGGGTATTGTGAGAATTAGAAAGTCGCGCTTTTTCTGATTTATCAAACTTATTTTCAACTTTTAACTTAGTGCCATACCATGATTAATTAGATTCAATAGAAATAATTGTTTAAACCATTTATTACTATTTATAATAATATTCTCTTAAAATAATGCTAGAAAGGTGCAGTTTTTTATCAAATGTTCCACTTTTTGTACATTTTCCCATTACAGCAAGGTGATAATAAATTTTAGTTGAAAGGAATAATTGTTTAAACAATTTGTTACTATTTTAAATAATATTCTCTATGAATAATGTTAGAAAGTTAAGGTTTTTTCTGAAATTCTGAAACTTTTGTCCTCTTTTAACTCATCAGTGATGTACAAAATGTTAGAAATTTTAGAAAAACCGCAATTATCTAGCATTAATTTAGAAGAAGATAGTTGAAAACAATAATAATTTGTTTGATCAATTATGCTTGTGAAATTTCATCAAACCTCAGTATAAGTGAAACGTGAAGGAAAAGTTGAATATTTCAGAAAAACCGCAACTTTGTAACATTATTCTAAGAGAATTTTGTTATAAATAATAATAAATGGTTTAGAATCTTACTTATGTCAAATTTAATTGATGATTGCCTCGCTCTAAGTGAAAAGTTGGAAACAATTTGAAAAATTGAGAAAAAAACCGCGACTTTCTATTTCTTTTCTAGGAGAAAATTGCTATTCACAACAATAAATTGTTTAATCAATTATCAGGGCACGAAACTGGTTACTTTTTAGTAACTTACTTTGTTGATCCGCGGTTACTAAAAAGTTACTTATTTAATGGAAAGGTTACTTTTGGTTACATTTTTTGCCCGAAATGATGAAATGAATTAATTTATTAATCATATTATTCAAAACCTTGTGTAAAATGTAAAAACTTAAATTTTTCAGTAAATTTGGCACTTCAGAGCCGGGAAATACTGATCAAAATTGCAACTTAGCTAAAATTGCTAGTTTTCAATTCAAAATTTAAATATTATTTGTTGAAATATCGAAATATGTATTATATTTTTCGATGAGAATTTATCTTCTTTGGTTAAAATTCGGTTAAAAGTTGAACAATTTTTTTTTTTTTTTTTTGAAACTTCATCATTTTAGTTGAAAATTTGTCTTTTTTTGGTATCAAATTAATCTTCTTGATTGAAAATCACCCTTTTGTCTGAAAATACATAATTTTATTTAAAAATTCCTATTTTTGGTTAGAAATGTACTTATTTTGTTGAAAATTGGCCTTTCTCGGTTGAAGATTCCCGCGTTTTCGTAGAAAATCCAACTATTTGGTTGACAGATAAGTTTTTGGTCAAAAATCCATATTTAATGTTTGAAAATTCAACTGTTCTGTAAAAATTGATCTCTTGGGCTTAAAAGCTCAACAATTTTGTTAAAAAATCGTCATTTTTGAATGAATTCTACCGCTTTTTATACCAAATTAAAATATATTTTTGTTTATTATATCAACTAATATGTTTTTCGTTAACAATTCATGTTTTTTAGTAATAAAAGTGCAATGATTTTGTTGAAAGTTGAAGTACTTCCTTAAACATATATTTTTTTGTTCAAGATTCATTATTTTGGTTGAAACTTTGTCTTTTTTGGTAAAAAATCTTTCTTTTTGGTTACTCCAGAAACTTGCATAACCCAATTTTTCACTTATGGGTTTTTTTGGGACCCTATAAAACAGAATTATGGGGATGATATTTAAAGAGTAATTTTTTAATTGTATTCTATGCCTAATTTTGAAAAGAAATGTTGAGTTACAACTTGATTCACCTAATATTGATGATACTAAATCAAATTTACCCTTACACACATTTTCAACCAAAAAACTGTTTTCTGTTCATCATCAACCCAAAAAGAAGAATTTTCAACAAGATAGCTGAATTTCCAATAAAAACGGTAACCTTCTAACAAAATCGTTGAATTTTCAACCAGAAAATATAAATTCTCATCAAAAAATGTAATAGTTGATATTTCTACCAGAATTTTTAAATCTTCAATTAAAAACAATTATGTTAACAAAGAAGTTCATTTTTGGCCAAAGAGTTCAATTTTCTACTGAAATAATTGAATCTTCAACCTAAATGAACGAACTTTCAACAAAATAGTTACATTTTCAACCAAAAAAAGATGAAGTCCCAAAGAAAAATGTAATAGTTGATGATTCAACCAGAAAATACGAATTTACAACAAAATATCAGAAAGTTGAACTGAAACAGAATGATATTCAACTAAAAAGTTGCATTTTTAAGCAAAAAAGATCAAATTTGTACCAAATGAAATAAATTTCCGAATAAGAAGGAAGAATTTTTATCAAAAGAGTTCAATTTTTAACCAAGGAAGATTCTTCAGTCAAGATAGAAAAAACATTCAACCAAATTCTTTAATTTTTAAGCCAGAAAGGCAAATTTTCTATGAAACATCTGAGTTTTCATCCCGGAAATATGAATTTCCAACAAAAGAGTTGCATTTCCAATATAGCATTTACAATATTTAAAAAATCAATCAAACATGAAAATCTTAAGTCAAACAACGCACGATATGATTGAAAGTCAAGAAAAGAAAAACGTTACTTTTTGAAAGCCCTACAAGATTATCATAACACCTCTTTGGATTAGCTAGAAAAATAAAAAATTCAAGTTTTGACCACACAAAGTACAAAAAAAAATCAACAAAAGTTGTACACCCAAAAAAATCTACAAATTTGCTCTTAATCATTTCTTGGTGGAACGCATAGTTTTTGTTCTAATCGCAAGAAATGAAAGTAAAAAATTGTATTTTGGACAAACGACACAAACTATGAAAAAATGAATAGACAAAAGTTGCTCAACCAAAAAGAGCTACAAATTTTTTATCAATAATTCGCAGCGCAGTGACAAAGGATATGAGTAGCTGTCTCATTATCCTTTCCACACAGGCGACAGAGGGGACTTTCCGCAAGCCCTATCTTATGTCTGTGATATCCGAGGTTGTCATTTCCTAGAAACATTTCTGTTGGGACTTTGATTTCGTTCCTCCCGAGCTTGAGTATGGTATTTCCCTTGCGATATCTCATTGCCCTTGATACCGCTGTTTTGAGGGATCCATAGCAGAGTAATCGGGTTTTCCGTCGCTAACATATTTAGTGCCTCAAAGCATTTCCATACTAATAGCGACGTGGCCGTTGTTCTTTTCAGGGCCAATACAGCAGTCCTGCTGTCTGAGCAGATACGGATGTTTCTTTTGTTGTCATATTCTTTTGCCTTGTAGGCGCACTGGAGTATGGCCATAATCTCAGATGGTAGAACTGTGGCGTAGCACTTCGTCTCGATTGTGAAGCTCATTCTGTTCCTTCTACGATATACACCGGCTCCTGCATTCTCCTCATTCCTGGAGCCATCTTTAAATCAGTTGTCTCCATCACTGGGCAGGTGTGCGTTGCCGTTAACTCATACCTCCTTCGTGAATAGGCTAACTCGATACTTCTTGTCGAAGAGGTAGCGAGTAGCCATTTTGTCCCTGGGCATATTCAGGGTCGGCCTTCTCGCGATTTCGAATGGGATCTTCACTGCAGTCGAGATCCTTCTGTCATTTACCAAATTTAGTCTCCAGGCCGCCTTCGCAGCCACGGCCTTGATGGTGAAATGGAGGACCTCAAAACCTATCAGTGACCCCAGTGCCATCTTGGGTGTCGACTTCGAGGCACCAGTGACGCCTCTCAAAATCAGTCCCCTGATCCTTTCCAGTCGAGACTTCACAGTGGACAGCTCGACCCTGCTCCACCAGACCACCGTTGCATAGATTAGCCTGGGTCGCAAGATCGCTGTGTAGATCAACATAAGTGACTCCGGTTTCAAGTCCCAGCTTTTTTCTATGGCTCTCCTACAGAGTTATAGAGTCGCTACTAGCTTCTTGCACTTGTTTTCCAGGTGTTTGTTTCATAACATCTTCTTATCCAGAATTACTCCTAGATATTTAGCTCGTTCTTTGATATCCAGTTGTTGTCCTCCAAGTTTCAGTGTACTCGTGTTTCCCCACTCATACCTTCCGGTAAAAACAATCGCGTCTGTCTTACTCGGATTAATCAATAGACCAGTTTTCCTGCACCATGAATCCACTACCATCAGTGCTTGCCGCATTACTTCGAAGAGCGCATCCAGATGCTGGCCGCACACGATCACCAGTATATCGTGCTCACAGCCTATGCCGTGGTGGCCCTGACTCGAGAGTAGATGAAGCAGCTTATCCACTACTAAGGACCACAGATTCCTGTCAGCCAGCATGTGGCCCGTCCATTCCACGACTGCAATAGGCACACCATGTGAAATCATGGCCGCCCTGATCACCTCTCCAGAGGCGTTATTGAAGGCTCCTTCGATGTCCATAAAGGTTTCAATCGCGAGGCCTTTCTCCTTCAGTTGTCCTTCGATTAGGTTTACTGCTCCGCTTAGGGCCGTCTCCGTCGAGTGACCAGCCCTATAAGCGTGTTGCTCCTTGTAAAAAGGCCTACTTGACAAGACCTTATCGCGGATATATCTATCCACAAGTCTTTCCACTGTTTTTCGTAGAAAACATGTTAGGCTGATGGGAGGGAAATCCTTGGATAAGGTGTAACCGATCCTACCTGCTTTTTGAATAAAGATTACTCTCGTACCACTCCATGCCGCCGGGATATGTGCCAACGCCAGAGTAGCTCTAATAAGTCTCACTAGCGGCCCTATGATGATCTCTCCAGCCCTCTGTGAGAGGGCTGGATATATATCTTCTGAGCCAGGAGACTCGTAAGGACTGAAGAACTTCAGGGCCCACCTGACCCTGGCAGGGGTGACAATCTTGTTGGCTAGCCGCCGTTTCAGGCCCAGTTGGGACGCAGGCGACTTTGGTTGCCAATGAAGTGTCGTTCCCTTTTCTCCAAACCTTGGAAAGCCCGGGAAATGTGCCTTGATCAAGTAAGCCAAGGTATCCTCGTCCGACTCTGACTACCCCATGCCAGGCAAATTCAAAGTGCCGAGAATAGCGTCTGGATTTCGAGAAAGCAGCTTATCCGGTCTAGCCGCCTCAGCTCCCTTCTCGATGTCTGTGCAAAAGTTGGTCCAGCTCTCTTGCTTTGCCTTACGTATTGCACCCCTGTATTCTTCCCTCATCGCTGTGAATAAGGTTCATAGTTTCTTCGTTTTGCCAGTACTGGCACGTCTGAACCTCTCTCTGGTTTCCCTGCGAAGCTCATCGAAGTAGTTAGTTAGTTAGTTTTAATGCGGGTGGGAAGTCCATGGAGAGCTCCCCTGGCGCTCAAGCTATAAAGCCTATTGTGCCACACCCTTACTTATTCACTCTCAGCAGTCGAATCCAGACCTCTTGACGAAGCCCAGTATGTCGACCACTGATCGTGTTGCAATTTCCTCTGTGTCTATAAAATGGGCCCCGAGGATCTATTGCCTGAGCCTAGCTAATGCCGGGCACTGGCATAATACATGCAGGGATGTTTCGTCATCCCTGCCACATTTCCTGCACTCTGTCGTGGGGTTATACCCCATTCTGTGCATATGATAGTTCAAGTGGTTGTGCCCTGTTAGGGTCCGTACCACTGTCCTTATATCTTTCTTGGGTAAACCCAGGATTTCCCTAGCTCTGTCCATCCTATAGGTATACCCCAGAATGGATTTCGCCTGACGGCAACCCTGGGTTTGTTCCCAGCATTTCCGGTGTTTTGTTCGGATCCAGCTTTTAATGGCCATCCCGACACAGCAAGACGCTATTCCCAGTACCGGTTCCGGTCCTATGAATTCGCTCGCTGCACCGCGTTTCGCCAACTGGTCCGCCTTTTCGTTGCCCTTGATCCCTGTGTGACCAGGGACCCATATGAGAGCCACTTTATTTTTTCCTGCAAGTTGGTTTAATGCATTTTTGTATTCCCAAACCAGTTCTGATGTTATGTCTGGTTTCCCTATTGCAGTTAGTGTCGCTTGGCTGTCCGTACAGATCGTAATCTGTTTGCCAGCAGCGTTTTGCTCTATTAGTATTTCAGCACAGCGAAGGACGGCCAGGACCTCCGCCTGGAAGACAGTAGCGTGTCGCCCAAGTGTGATCCCTATACCTTTCCCTCTCGTGCTGTCATAAATTCCTGCTCCTGACCCTCCCTCTCCCCTGGAGCCATCTGTATACCAAATTTCCCCCTGGAGTAGTGGGTTACCATTAGCTTTCCACAGATCCCTGCTTGGGATGCAGACGCGGAAAGCTTTGGCGAAGTTGAAGCGTTTTGTTATTTTATCTTGCCTCATCTGTAGAATCGGCAGTGCGCTGATATCACTCGGGAGTCTAGTGTGTCTATTCCCGGGAGTCCATCTATTTGCTCTTGCCAGACGGCCCATCGCGTGTGCCGCTCTAGCGGTTATCGCCACATGTAGGGGTTCCTCACAGAGCATGAATCCTATCGCCGCTGTGGGCGCAGTCCTCATTGCTCCAGTCAAGCCCCTAAATGCTAGCGTTTGTAATCTTCGCAGCCTGTCCTGCATTGTTTTAAGTTCCACCCGTGGCCACCAGACCACGGCCGCATGTAGGAGCCTGGGTTTTAAGACAGCAGAGTAGAGTCATGCAAGCATTTTAGGCCCTAGCCCCCACGTCAACCCAAATGCTCTCCTGCACATCCAAAAAGTCATGACAAATTTCCTGCATTGGGTCTCCAGGTGCTTTGCCCAGCTCAGCTTGCCATCTAGGATTACTCCCAGATATTTAACCGAGTCTGAACAAGTCAGCTTCCCACCACAGAATACAGGAGCGTCAACTTTCGGAACTTTATAATTTCTCGTGAAAATGACCAGATTGGTCTTTTCCGGATTTACCGAGAGCCCTGAGCTATCGCACCAGAGCTCTACGATGCGCAGCGCCGACCTTATAAGACCCATCAGCGTATCCAGATGAGCCCCCCTGACTAGGATTACAAAGTCATCCGCGTATCCCTGAGTATAGTACCCCTCATTATTTAGCCTTCGAAGAAGGCCGTCCACTACAATGCACCACAGGAGGGGCGACAGGACACCCCCCTGTGGGCAACCCCGCGGAGCTATCCCCCTTACTAGGCCTTCACCCCATCTGGTTTGGAGTCTTCTTCGATGCAGCATGCTTCCTATCCAGCAAACTAGCTGGTCCGGCACGCCACATCTCAAAGCTTCTCGACAGATGACTTCTGGAGGAGTATTGCTGAAAGCACCCTCTATATCCAAGAAAGCGCCCACAGCGTACCCCTTTTGTTCCAACTGCTGCTCCAATTTCGCCACAACAGCATGAAGCGCAGTTTCTACCGAGCAGCCTGCCTGGAAAGCATGCTGCCCTTCATGCAGCGGGGAGGCCAAGAGCACCTCATCCCTAATGTATCTCTCGACCAGCTTCTCCAGCGTCTTCAAGATAAAAGACGTTAGGCTGATCGGTCGGAAATCTTTGGCAGCAGTGTAACCCTCCCTCCCAGGTTTGGGTATGAAGGCCACTCTGCCATCCTTCCATGCCGATGGCACGTGTTTAAGGGCTATACTTGCCCTAAATAATTTTGTCAGAGGAGGGACGACTACATCCATGCCTTTTTGTAAAAGCACTGGATAAATGCCATCCGCTCCTGGTGATTTAAAGGGACAGAATGACCCTACGGCCCATTCCACCTTTTTGTAATCAACGACCTTAGCGGCGAAATTCCAGTCGGCCCTTTCCACACCTTGGCCCCGGCCTTCCTCCTCTTGGTCGGTTCGGATTCGCTGAAAACCCGGGAAGTGAACTTCCATCAGATGATCCAGCGTTGCTTCTTCATCTTCGGCAAACTCACCATTATCGAGCCTTATGAGCCCGAGGCGAGCTTCCGGATTTTTCGCCAGGATCTTGTGGAGCCTCGCTGTTTCCGGAATGTTTTTCGATTCCTCGCAGAAGCCCCTCCAATCTTCCTGCTTATACTTCCTTATGTTTTTATTGTATTCACACTGGGCCCTCTTATAGATGTCCCAGTCCGAAGGCAATTTAGTTCTATTTGCCCTATTGCACAACATTCTTGTCTTTTTACGGAGTTTCTCCAGGTGGGTGTTCCACCATTCTGCTCCCTTCCTAGACTTAATTGTGCTTGTAGGGCAATTGTTCTCATATGATGTTGTCAGAGCCCTTCGCAGAAAATCTGCGGCGTGCTCCAACTCATCAATGGTACCATAGCTTGTGGGAAATTCCGCAAGCCTCCCTTTGAGTTCCTCTTTATATGAGTCCCAAAGTGTATTTCTGGGGTTTCTGATATTAGAAACCACTGGTTTACCTAGGGTTAATCGAAACACAATGTGTTTGTGGTCCGAAAGAGAATCCTCATCGGAAACTCTCCAATCCACTACCCTGCTCCTCAGTGCACCTGAACATAGAGTCAAATCGAGAACCTCACTCCTGTTTTTAGTCTGGAATGTGGGAGTATCACCCCGATTCAGAATCTCCAGCTCTGTGCCCGCTATGTATTCAATTAAATCTCTACCTCTGTCATTGATGTTTGTGCTTCCCCACACCGTGTGGTGAGAGTTTGCATCACAGCCCAACAGCAGAGGGATCTTGTTCTCTTGACAATACCGAATTAGAGCCTCCACCTCTCTGGGAGGCGGGGGTCCCTCGGCGTCGCCAGGAAAATAAGCCGAGGCAATAAATACCTCTAGCCTCTCTCCATTACTGCCCCTGAGTCTCACCTTAATAACGGTGAGATCTCTAGAGCAGAATTTAGGCACCAAGATCGCATCCATACCCTTGACGGCTATGCATGCCCTTGGCGTTTTTTCGCGTGGCCCCTTATATATGGAGCCACATCCTGACAAGCCACAAATCCTTTCCCTGTATAACCAGGGTTGTTGGATTAGGGCGAGCCCTGTCTGCACCACAGACATGCGTCTGGCTAAAACCGCCGAGGCGCCTTTGCTGTGGTGCAAATTAATCTGCGTAATGGAGATTCCCGTCTCAGCCATTGAAAGGCTAGTTCGGGGCACCTCCGGACGCTTCTGGGACCCCTGCGGATCCCAGTTGGGTCTCCCGGAAGGTAACCCTACTCGCCCCTAGATAGGGACGATAATCTAGAGCCGCAAGGGCTCTGATTGAAGATTCGGGAAGACCAACGACTAGAATCCAGCCTCTCCCCTTCGGCCTGGATCCCTGCCTGTCGGAAAACACCTTCCACGAATCAGTTCGTAGCGACGGGTTCTGAAAACTCAGGCGCCCCAGAACGGTCGCCGGACTCTCGGGATTACCGGGAATCAGTACGGTCGCTCTGCGGTACCTTGGCAGACACTCCGTCCCCTTGACTTCCAAGTTCAGACCTTCTCTAAGCCTGAACATTGGGGTTTTCTCCACAATCCAGTCTCGCGACCAGATATCCGCGGCCTCCACAACGATAGCCCCCGACCTAATGAAGATGTCGTTGAATCTGGGGGCGCGTCCTTTACGGGGTAACGCTTCAATCCCTTTTGAGATTTCATCCCTCAACGTGTCCAAATCCTCGAGAGTTAGACAGTCTTCAGGATAACCCGACGCAACGACAACTCTCACCAGGGCGTTGTTGGCCATCTGCGCGAAAGTAAGGCCCTGTGTTACCAGAGCCTTCTGCCGTTTCAACTCCCTGTTTGGGGGAGTTTCTGCGGAGCCCTTCTTCCTCTTGCCTATAGAATAAGCCTGAGGAGTTGCTCCGGGTAAAGTTTGAGCAGCCACTGCCCCCTGTGAGGAGCCTTGGCTGCTGTTTGCGAGCCGCGCATTACGGGCTCTCCTTCTTTGTGCTCCGCTACGGTGCCTCTTCCCTACGGAGAGTTCCGTTAGCTGCACTTCCACGGCTTCGACATAATTGTCTCCACCATCTTCATTATTTCGCACCGCCTCTGGAGGGTTGCCCCCTACGGAGCCTCCCTCTTTTGGCGGTGGGTTGGATGATGAACCCGAAACGGATCCCTCATCGTTTATATTTTGCTTTTTAAAATTTGTTGGAAACATTCATGTCCCACGAGAAGCTAGGGAAATAGGAAACACCCCCCACAGAGCCCCGCTTGCAGGGGGCGGGTCTAAATACTATGGGATTCGACCTGGTGTCCCAAAGTCTCCGTTAAGACACCTCCTTTGAAACCCCCGCCTGACCACCTCTACTGAGGGGGGCAGACCGGGCGTCCAAGGATTTGTTGACCCTGGTGCCATTCAGCCCTCGACACGGCGATCACATCTTAGCTTGGGAGCATGAGAACTCGCGCTCTCGATATTCCAGTGGGCTTTGCCATTACCCCCTGGAAGGATCGCTCCTTGGTTTAAGTCTCACCGACCAGAGTCCGTCAGTTCCCCAGAGTAGCCACATCTCGCGATGCGGCCCCTTTAGGTTCACCTATTTCGGATCTGTGGTCAATGAGACCCGTAAGCCCTCCCACCAGCTACAAGGTCCCGCGATCCCTAGGGAGGGTACTTTCAGAAGTAGCTTTGATGGCTTCCGTGAAAATTTTGAATGCCATCTTCAGGGTATCCACGTCTCGAATTGACCTGCGAACCTCTGAAAGTGCACATCTTAGTCCCGTGGAAAACTGATCCCCGTCTATCACCATCAGGTCTCTCGAACATGGCTCAATCAGCGGGACAGCGTTAACTCCCTTCGCCAGTATGCAGGCACTTGGTTTGGCCGCCTTGAGGTCCCTATAACAAAAAAGAGCAGCCCGCCTAATCCCCTTATGGTATCTCGAACTAACTAAGGTTCTTGGATTAGCGAGATACCTGTGTGCCTCGCATCCATGGCTCTCTGCAAAAGTGCAGAGATGCCTTTGCTGTGATATAAGTTAATTTGGGTAATAGTTAAATCAGGAGCAGTCATTTAGGTCTGCTTCCGATCTTCCTGTGTCCCGGAAGACTCCTCCTGTCCCTGGCCGGCAACCCTAAAGTTGACCTGTCCAAAGTAATAGAAGGGCCTGTTGTTGAGGGCCGCAAGAGCCCTCGACTGGGACTCGGGAATCTGCACAACTAGGAGATGCCTGGTGCCTCCTACTGTGTCCTCTTCCTGAGGCCTATCGTGCCTGGCGATACGCCAGGACGCTGTCTTAAGTGCGGGTTTTTATTCCTTCAACCGCCGGAGTACCTTCTCCGGAGTACTTCTGAAGCAACTCAACCCCACCCACCTTGAGAGTTGCACCTTCCCATGGCCTTCTCTCGACCACTTCTTTGAGTAGCCAAGCTTTAGTCGCTGGGTCGGCAGCCACAAATACGAAAATACCTCCCCTGAAGAAGGAGGTCACGAATTTTGGCCATTGATCTGGGGACACTCTTTCGAGTGCCCTCCAGGTAGTCTCCCTGAAGATCTCATACTGCTTCGTAGTGAGCATCGAGTCTCGGTTCGTCGGCTACTGGGCCGCGTTGTGCTTCTTCAAAAGCTTAGCCACCCCCGGTGGGGTGTCCTCTGAGCCCCTACCTCTCTTCTGAGCCTCGGTGCTGCATGCTGGCCCTGTAGCTGCTGACGTTCCAGCTATTACAGCTGCTCTACTATCCTGCTGCGCTTTCCTCTTCAGTCTCCTTCTTAGGGAACCGTTGAAGCGTTTCTTCTTTTTAAGGAACCGATTGGCCTATTGGCCTATTGGCCGATTGGCTTATGTTAGACCCGTTAAGGCCCAACCCCTCTTTCCCTCTGTCACCTGCCTTCCTCCTCCTTTACCATTTTTGTTGTTAGGCGTGTTCATTTTGATCCCACGAGAATCTAGGGAAATAAAGGTCCACCCCTGCAGAGCCCCGCATGCAGGGGTAAGTTTAATTACTCGGGGAGGTCGTCCGGTGTCCCCGAGAGGTCGTTAGAACTCCTTCGTAACCCCTTGGTGCCAAAGTACCACGAGCACGATCACTCTGCACCCATGACTTAGGGGGTGGTCGCATTGAGTGAGACACTCATTGTTCAGATATCCACTTGCAGACCACCACAACAAACGGAGGGCTGTTTCTAAGTCTCTATGCGGGCCGCAGGTCATTCCTTTCCCAATTTCAAAGCTTTAAATCGGTCCGGGAGGGGCCTCGACCCAGGGATCCGGAAGACCCGTGTTAGCTAAGCTCTTTCAACCTTCTAACAAACCGTAATCACGCATACTAGGAAATCCCGTTTATAGGGATCCTTTTACTCTCACCCAGGAGAACCCTTTTATAGGGATAATTTCATTTATATCCATACGCATGCAGGCTGAGGTGCTTTGCACCCCCATGTCCCACACGCTTGAGCCTAAAACACATCTACACATTTTTTAATAATCACTTTTTGATAGGACGCATAGTTTTGGTTTTAATCTTAAAAATTAACATTTCAAATAATAAAAATGAAAACTACATGGAAAAATGACAAAAGGAACGACAAAAATTGATAGAGAAAATTTGTTTTTGTCTTGATCAATTTTGTCTTGATCGTGAAAAATAACATTAAAAATACAAAGCTTTCATTTCTAGTACCGATCGTGAGAGAACTCTTTTGTTTCAAGTATCAGTTTTTTGGCTTTGGTGAAGGGAATAAGCGTGTGTATATGCGGAAAGGGCAGTGAATGCGGAGATTAGGTGTAGAGGATGAAGGGTGAGTGAAGGCAAAGGTGTAAAGGGTGAAAGTAAGTTGTGTGAAGTGAAAATTGGAGCGTGCGAAGTTTTTGAGGTAAGGAGCAGTGAAAATAGTTTCTGGGCAAGGGAGGCAAGAGGTAGGTGAGTGAAGAGCAGAAAAATTCGCAGACCACTGGTTAAAGTAGGATGCCGACGGTACGAAGTCTACAAACGGGCGCCAGAGGGCGACAGTTCATGGACGATCGCATAGAACATGCAGCCGAAATAACAGGTGAAAATGACGAGAGCGCGGTTATTGGGGAGAAGGGGGAAGATGACAGTAGCGGAGAAGAGACGTTGGAGAGCCCGACCAGGAAGGGGATGACAAAGAGAAGGGATTGAGGCTCGGGCCATAAACGCAGGAGACCCTCTAACCTACAGTGCCTTAACAAGTTAGGCAGCGCCGGTTCAAATAGGAGTTTAAACGAATGGCGAAAAAAAGTGAGCGCGACCAGTAGTGAAGGGGAAGAAAAAAGAAAAAGAGAGGAAGGTGACGAAGAATTAGAAAGGGACAAGGAAAGCAAGAAATTCAAAATTGAACAAAAAACACCAGAATGAGATAGGGGGATGGGGGGATGTTTGAGAGACTAGAAGTCCTCATAAAAGGAATAGAGAGGAAACAAGGAAGAGACTGGATGACATGAATAGGGATATGAATAGGCAGGGGGAAGACGTGAGGGGGGAAGTGAGAAAAGTAAGAGAAAAGTGGGAAGAGTGGGATAAACTCTGAAAGAGGAGAAATACATGGTATGAGGTAAACTGGAGAGCATAGAGAATAGACAGAGAGAGGTTGACGAACAGAGAAATAGTGAGATGAAACAGTTAGAAGAACGGGTAAACAACTTAGAAATCAGGAATGAGCATATCGGGAAGGAAACAGAGAGTGCGCAAATAGTAAAAGGGAGTGATAACTTGCAAAATGAGAATGAAAGATTGAAGAAAAGACTAAGTGAAATTGAAAGAAGATTGGAAGGGGATGAAAGGGCGAAGAGGGAAAATAAAATATTAGTTAAGAGATTGAAAGTGGAGAGTGAAACAGGGGAAGCGGAAATCAAAAATCTTTTGAGAGGTATTGGAGTTCAGATAAGGGTAGAAGGAGTTAAGAGAATAGGACGGGCAAAGGAAGGAAAAGAAGGAATGTTTCTTGTGAAAGTAGGGAGTGGGGAGGAGAAAAAGAAAATTATGAAGAAAAAAAATTATTGAGGGGAAGAAGGGAAAGAATTGAAGAGGATTTGCCATGGAGGGAGAGGAAAAGGAGATGGCAAATAGAGCAGAGGGCATTGGTAGAGAGGAAAAAGGGGCACATGGTATGAATGGGGAGAGACAGATTATGGATAAATGGGGAGGAATGGTTTTGGGACGAAGAATCAGAAGAAATTAGGAAAAAGGGAAAAAGAGTTGAGAAAGGTAGAAAAAAGGAAGATGCAAAAGAGTTAGAAAAGTGAAATGTGATTATGATGAGTGAATCCTGGGCAGATGAGAAGGACTGAAAGGGGGTAAAAAGGATGTTACCTGAAGGTTATGTGTGGACAATGCAAGAAGCAAGAAGGGAACACTTTAAAGGTAGAGGGACGGGCGGCATGGTCTCAGGGGTGAGAAAAGAACTGGCAGTAAAAGGGAGAACAGAGGAGGATAGGGAGGAAAAGGATGGAACAATGGTGAGAAGGATTATAATTGGAAAAGTAAAAATAGCGGTGGTTTGTGTCTATAGAAAAAGATGGAAAGAGGAAGGTTGGAGAGAAATAAGGAGGTGGATGGAGGAAAAGAAGGAAGAGAAGAGGGAAAGAGAGGCTGGTGGGACGAGGAATGCAGGGAGAGCAAAGAGATCATGAAAGAGTCTGTAAGAAAATGGAGGAAAGAAGAAATCGAGATGGCGGAGTACAACAGGAGAAAAAGAGAACATTATAGGACGCTGGCAAGGAAAAAGCAAAGGGGAAAGGAGAAATACAAGGAAGAAGTAGAAAACGCGATCAAAAAAGGTAGGGTCTGGGATGTGATGAATAGGAAAAGAGGAGGAAGGAAGGGCGTGGATGAAGAAATAGAAATGGGTGAGTGGACGGATTATTTCAAGGGTCTGTTAAGGGGAGAACAAAATAGGATCAAAGGGGAAAATAGAATGATAGTCCAGGGAGAAATGGTGGAAGGGAACGAAATACCAAGAGAAGAAGTGGATGAGGCGATAGATAGACTGCAAAAAAACAAGGCTACAGAAGAGAATGGTATGGAGAACAAAGCGATAAAGTATGGAGGAGAAGGGGTTAGGGAAGAGGTGTCGAAGATCTGCAACAAGGTCTGGAAAGGAGAAGGGTGTCCGGAGGAGTGGATGACAGGCCTGGTGGTACCGCTTGTCAAGAAAGGGGAGGGAAAGAATGTAGAGGAGTACAGAGGAATCACTCTCATGCCAGTGAGTTATAAAATATACGCAAGAATTCTAAGAAAAAGGTTAGAGAGTCAGATAGAAGAGAAACAAAGTATCCCACACAATCAGACGGGCTTTAGAAAAAGGACGGGGACAATAGATAACATGTACGTACTCAACTACTTGGTTAACAGAAATTTAGGGAGGAAAAGAGGGAAGTTAGTCGCCTTGTTCGTAGACTTTAAAGCAGCTTTTGACTCAGTGAATAGAAAAGTACTATGGCAGGCAAGGAAAGAGAGGGGTATAGTGGAAGGGTTGGTGGAGAGGATAAAGAAAATTTTTAATGAACCCAGGATTAGGGGGAAGATAGGGGGGGGAGATGTTCTGCACAGGAAGAGGTCTAAGGCAAGGGTGCCCGTTGAGTCCGCTACTCTTTAATATGCTGCTGGCAGACTTAGAGGAGAAGCTAAAGGAGAAAGGGAAAGGGGGAATGATTCTGGGTAATAGCAAACCATACTCTCTAGCATACGCGAACAACGTAGTTCTGTTAGCAGACGATGAGAAGGGAATGAACCTGATGATGAGAATTTTCGAAGAGTATGTGGGAGCAAAAGACTTCACGGTGAACGTGGGGAAGACCAAGGTTATGTGCTTCAGAAGTAGAAAGACCAAAATAGGTTACGTTTGGAAGATGAACGGACAAACAGCGAAAATTGTGGAGAAGTTCTGTTACCTAGGTTTTTGGTTTGAGGCAGGAGGAGGAAACGAAGTGCAGGTGAGAAAAAGAATCGAATGTGCGGGTAAAGTAATGGGCCAAGTATAGGGTATAGAAAAGAGAAGGTTCAATGACGATTGGAGAATGAGGGTTTGGTTGTTTGATGCGTTGGTTTGGGCGGTGTTGTGTTATGGAGTGGAGGTCTGGGGATGAAGGAAACATAGGAAAGTGGAAAGCATGCATGAGAGATTTCTGAGACGGATAATGGGGGTTAGATGGAGTTGCCCAGGATACATGTTAACGGAAGAACTGAGAAGGGAAAGAATGATAACTAGACAAATTAAGAGAGCCTGGAGGTTTGAAGAGAAGCTGAAAAGGACAGAGGGAATCAGAATAGCACAAGTATGCTTGGACGAAGTTCGGAGCAAGGAGACGAGAGGCAATTTGGAAAATTCGAAATGGGAGGAAGAAAGGAAACAAATGAGGAGGGCTTGTAATATACAAGAAGTGGTACCAGAGTGGCAGGACATAGAGTTAGAGTTATTAGTGAGACAAGGAGAAGAGAGATGGAGAAAGATTATGGACATGATGTACAATAGATAGTATATGATAGTCAAAGGGTTGACGGAACCAGGATATTTGCGAAAAATAAAAAAGGAAGATAAATGGAGTAGGGCGGTACGGTTTTGTGTGGCAGAAGGAGTGAGAGCCTGTGGATATTGGATGGAGGAAGACGAAAATCTGTGTAGAGTATGTGGATACGAAATGGAGTCATGGACACATGTACTAGAGATGTGTACAGGAGAGAAAGATGGACAGTTGAGGGTGGATGAATGTGTAAGATGGATTTTGGATGGTAATGGACAGGGAGTGATGTGGATGAAGGAAATTGAAGAACTAAGAGAAAGCAAGATAACAGAGCAGAAACAAACGGTTAATCCTAATAAGGAAAGTAACTAGCAAAAATTTTTAATTTTAAAATTGTTGAAAATGTATTTGATTGTAAGAGGAAACGGAAGCCCTGGAAGATCACTCATTTTTAGAAGTTTAAGAATTAATAGTATTATTATTGTTATTTCAAGGAAAGCTAAACATCAGAACATAAGCAGCGGTTATGTTAGATTAGGTATGGAATGTAATTTTTGTTGTAATCGTAATAAAATAACATTAAAAATAACAAAATTAAATTTTTGGACAAACGAAACAAGCTGCGAAAAAAATGTAAGAACAAAAGCTGCTTACCGAAGAAGAAATATTTCTAATAATTATTCTAAATAATTATTCTAATATTATCTATACCTAATCTAATTATCTATATCTAATTATTCTAAATAATTATTGTTGATGATCTTTTATAGAACGCGTAGGTATGGAAAAAATAAATGCACAAAAATTGTTCACTAAAAAACGATCTACAAATTTGTTCTGAACTATTTTTGGATAGGACGCATATTTTTTGCTTAAATCGTAAAAAATAATCTTGAAAATAAACAAAAAAATAAAGTTTCTGGAAAAACGAAACAAATGCAATAATATCTTAATTAACAAAATTGTTGTTTTTTTCATAGAATACGCACTTTTTTCAATTATAAAAACAAGACAATGGAAACACATTTGTTTAAATATCAATGCATATTATGAATTGTAATAATATAAATTTATTGAAATTCTAGATTTTCCAGGGTAGCTGAGAATAAAAATTAGTGCAAAATAAGGAACAAATATTTGAAAAATCATGAGAAATAAAATTTGTACATTATTTTGCAATATCTGAGTGAGCTGTCTCAGACCGAGGTACATAAATAAATATAATACACATTTGACATAAGAGAGTTGAACTCATTATAGAAAAGTTTCCTATTTGGAGAAAATCGAGTGCAAAGCACGAGATGCATGATGAGTATGTATTCGTTAAAGCCGAAGAAGCTTTAACAAAAGAGAATTCACAATCACCAAATTACAGTTGTCGATTCTTTTTTTACTGAAAATTCAACCAGCTATTCCAGTTGAATATTTAATAATTGTAATTAAAAATTCATCTCTTTGGTTGGGCATTAATTTTTTCAATTAAAAATGTCACTATTCAATTTTTGGTTTAAAATTCAGTTATTCCAAAGATTAATGCTTTTTTGTCGAAAATTTATCTTTTTGGTTTGAAATTCGACTATTCCACCTGAAGATTCATCATTTCAGTTGAAAATTTATCTATTTGGATGAAAATTGATTTTTTAAACTGCAAATTTAACTATTTAATTCTTGATTGAAAAGGACCCCGCACCAAATGTACAGAAAAAAGCCTTATGATAAAAAATTCTAAAAAAAATTTTTTCTTGTATTTTCCAACCTGCAAACTAAAAATTCGAAAGAAAAATGTCAGAAAGATGGACAGTTTTTAGACAAACACTTGTCCAATGTTTCGATTTTTACATGTATTTTAATGGAAAAATGCTTATTTTAGCAAAATGTTTTTTTTCCTCAAAAACGCTATGATAGATTTGACTAAAACTTTTATATTTTGACGATCAGGCGTACTGAATCAAAAGATTCATACCCACGAACTAGAAAGATTAACGATTCTTTGGGTTTACAGCATGTTTTTGAGGGTGTTTTTGTACCCTAAACATCCCAGTAACATATGTAAATCATCATTTCTTAGTAAGTAAAATCAATAGAGATTTTTATTCAACTGCTACGGTATGTAACGACTTTCCAATAAGTGGAGTAAGCGTACATAGCAAGAATATGTTTTGACCTAATTTTAGGGGATGTTTTACCATCCCTTAAACAATGAGTCTGAAGTTCCTAACGCATTAATCAATAACGAAAAATAATTTTATTTTTAA